>JAVSBS010011947.1:93470-125027 GCA_033124195.1 Coracias cyanogaster | reverse complement strand
ATCAAAGTGTCTCTGTCTGCTGCCAGAATGAAGCAGGGGCAGGAGAAGTTGCTAAATAGCAGTGGTTACTTTTTGTTTATAGGACTGTAGATGTTTTGAGTCAAGGCTCAGGAAGTGAATAAAGCTGTATTTGCATTTCAGATGTCCTGTAAGGCCAGTGCTGAGTCAGTTGTCTCTGGGAGTCGGTCCCCGGGGAGGAAGAGGGAAGGCTGCAGTGTTAAGAGTCAAAGTGCCCAGTTCCTCAAGTTTTTCAACTGGGCACTTTTCACCCATACAGAAATGTTTGTAAAGGGTATATGTGGCTCAGTACCTGCGTGTTTGCGCTACCTAAACTACTTGGCAAAGAGATACCTGTAATTTCTCCAAGGGAGACTGTTTCCTACCTGAATACATCTCCCAGAGAGTGGGCGTTGTTGCATCCTGCTGACAGAGCATGGCCAATTTAACCTATATTTTTCTCAACCTCCACCATTAGCTCCCTCTGACAATAAAATAATTTTACTGGAAATGTACCTGTAAGAAAACTGGCATCTTGTCCTAACAATCTCTTAGCTTCCATTTTCTGAGTCATATAGTATCTGGTTATTTAAGTGGTAGATAGCAATTATAACTGCTGTCATTGTTCCAGATCCAACTGAGCAGTTGAGCAACATGCTGCTTCTATTTTACCTTGTACATTGTCAAGAGAATTGCCAATTACGTTTAGAGTTTGGAGTCTTTGTATCTGGGGGTAATGTATAAAGTAGAGAGAAAACAGCTTGATTTTCAGACACCACTGTCAGTGGTGACAGTCAGAAACAACTTGTTTTGACTTGTAAAGTGAGCTGATATAATATGGGAGTCCCTGAAGGAGGAGGGGGATCCGAAGCCCCAAGACAATGTTTGAAATGTCACTTTTCCTAATTCTGCAGTAGTTGCAGTTTTCTGTGAGATGGGGACTCAATCCCCAGGCCCTCAGTCTATGTCCATTGCAACGTTTGCAATTTGTAACAGAGATTTTGCATGTGGTACTTCAAACACTACAAGAGGTAGGGCTGGAGGTACCAGCAGAAGGAGCTCTGCAATTGACTGGTCTTTTGGTTCACCCACAGTTTTGACAAATGGAAGAGAAGTTCTATTTTACACTGAACAAAGTACTTTGGTAAACTGGGCTTTTCTAAAGATCAGCCAAAGGGAAATCCTCCTTGAAGTGTTACATCAAATTTGAAAAATAGAGATGCACCTTTAAAAATGTTCAGAGCCAGTTTTCTCATCATTTGCTGCTTTCTTTCACACAAGCAATTGAGTGGAACAGAGGAAGTCATGAAATGATTTGCTGTTCCGGAATATGCATTTTTAATCAGTTAATGTTTAGGCTAAAGATTTCACTCTGTTCTGATCATAATGAATAATACTACACAAATTATAGTATAGAAAAAGAAGGGTGATCCAGGTAATGTGAATTGTGGTGGTGCTGAATGTGGAGTGCTTTACTTGAGCCCACCATTGTACTCGATATGGTGCCCATTACCAATGTTAAGGATATTCTCCAATCTTTGGCACATAAGCTTTAAAAAAAGGCTAAAATGGGCAGAGGGTGAAGTTGTTGAAGATTTTTGCCTGAAGGGTTGTCAGGGTCGCAGACTGCTGCTCCTGCACTGCTCACCCATTGTCTCGTGGAAACTCTGTAGCTCCCTCATGCAGTGAGGGATTGCTGGGCAGGAGCTGGATAGGAGGCTCTGTCCCTTGTTTAAGGTAGGGTGTGATGCAGGTGAGGCAACTGGAAGAGAGGAAAAAGCTGCAAGGTGGCTTATGGAGATCTGAGGATCAGCACGAGTGCATGTGATGTCACTTGCAGGGATGTACATGGTGAAAGGACTGTCTGGAGTAGTTGACATGGGTTTCCTCTGCAGCATCACGGTTTGTTCATGGCATCAGGGCTCCTTGGGTATTTGTCTCATGTGTCTGGTGTCAGGGGACAGAAAGAGTAGGGTCTAAAGTCCTTGGATAGAAGCCAGTGAAAGAGGCTGCTTTAGTCTGAACTTGAGCAAGGAAAACCTATGTTGTTTTAGCAGAGACTGAGGGAACCGTGCTACTGCACTTAACATCGAAAAAGCTTTGGGGAAAATGGTAGACTTTGAGCCAATGCTTGTGAACTAGGAAAAGGGCTTTGTCATTTGATTCAGTAATTTTGCAAAACAACTTGCTCACATTTTTTCCTCCCTTCTTCCATCCCTTCCCAAAGCAAATGTAACCTTCCTTCAGTAATAGAGTATCCGTCATGATTCTGCACTGCTTTTGGTGATTATTTATTGACTTTCTATTTAATTGCCAGAAATTTCCAGGAATTAACATCAACATTAAGGGATTTTGAATCCAGAAACTGACTAAAACAAAACAGACCCTTTAAAAAAATAATTTTGAACTTAAAATCTTTCCAGACAGATAAGCTGAGCTGGAGTTTCTACTGCATCAGCCTTGGCCAATCTGTAGCTGGAGGGGAGAAAAAGAGAGATTTTGTTCAGGCAAGAAATCAGTCAACAGTTTAAAGTTAACCTAAAAGCTTTGCTCTGATAGCACAGGGGACCAAAAAAAAAAAAAAAAGGGAGTGGGGAAAAAGATGTGGATTGTCACGTGAACTGCTTTAATAAAGCAAGTTATGGGAAATGTGTGGCGATGAGGCATAGTGCTGTTCTGCACTGCTTGCAGGTCTGTCACCTTGGGGCCATTTTCTGGCATGAGCCAAAGCTGCTTGCCAGCTGTTCGTGGTAGAGTTCACAGCCTTGGTATTTCCCAGGGGCCACAAGGGCCTTGGATTCTGTTCAGCATTTCTCCTTGATGAAAATCAAAATCAATTCACGTTATTTTTGAGCATGTGTGCGCAATCAGGGTAATTGAATGGGAGCAGCGGTTCCAGGCTGCCATTGTCTCAGCCCTTGCCTACTCAGCTGATTGCGTCTGACCTCGACTTTAGAGTTCACATCTTTGGGCTGAGGAAGCTGCAGTGCGTCACCATTTGTTACATCTGTCTTTCTGCACAGGCTTTAGATGAGGAGGGTTTATTTGCATAGTATCTCCAGGCTCTACTGCTTTTGTAAAGGGCTGGTTGCT
Source organism: Coracias cyanogaster (assembly GCA_033124195.1). Classification (NCBI taxonomy): domain Eukaryota; kingdom Metazoa; phylum Chordata; class Aves; order Coraciiformes; family Coraciidae; genus Coracias; species Coracias cyanogaster. Next base: position 121,937 of record JAVSBS010011947.1, on the reverse strand, counting down.
GGTGGGGAATGCATGCAATCCAAGTTGAGGGAAAAGAGGTGCTTCTGTGATGGTCTCACCTGCTTCCCTGTTTCTTCATCTGGAGAATCAGCTAGCAGGATTATATGGCTGTGGTGGCACAGGGGAATAGTTGGTAACACGATGCCACTTTGAAAACTTTAGCTTGTACTGTATGGTCCAAGTGGGAGGCTTCAAGACCTTTAAGGAAACTGCCTCTCAAAGGCCTGGGGTAGACAGGACTACCTCCCTTGTTGACCTCCTTTGTAGTTACTTCTTTTGTTTGCAGGTGTCATTGTTTTTTAGCATTGAGCCACCCAAAGCAAACAGGTCGCAGGTAGAATCTGAGCTGGTTTCTTTTTCTGCTGATTTTTGGACACCAATCCATCCTCCAATAGGACTTTGCTTCTCATATTTGTGGGCTCTCTACTTTTGCGGAGTCTGAAAACCTCATTCCTCCATTGTGACAGAGAGCTGGAGCAGAGCAGGGGTTTTAAGCAATGGAGGCATTTGTGTTGAAAATAGGCAATTAGGAATTGAGTTATTCTGCTGTAAAGCAGGGAATTGAGTTCTGGTGGTGCAAACAGACCCCTTGAGATTATCCTAGTTTTTCTGTCTAAGAGAATGTCAAAGAAAAACAGAGTATGAGTTTTAAACTAAACTAAAATAAATTAGGTAGATTCAAGGAAACAGATTCCTGATTCCCTTGAGGTCTAATAAACACAAAACTGTGGATAGAGCCTCCAACCTGGGAAATCCTTTAGCCCCCAGGTGATGGAGAGTGGGAGGATGCAAGCAAGTTTTGGCTTTCTCGATTATCCTCTCCTGCTCCAAGCTGTCTGAGAAAAGTCATTGCAACAGGCAGACCTTCAGTGTGACCCAGCACAGCTTATCCTTTGTTCTGCCCTTCCTTGTTACTCCAGCTGGCTTGTTTCTGTGTTAGCTATTTTGTGGAGGTTTTTTGTTGTTATGGGATGTATGACAGTGGTGTGCCTCACCCCTCTTTGACACACTGTGCCTTCAGCCCACAAAACTGCAATACTGTGTTTGCTCCTCAATCCAGAGCAATACAGCAGTGATGCTGAATTAAGGTCATACAGCTGAGAACAGAGTTTGGCTTTCAATCAATAGCAGCATTTTTATTTTTCTTAATTGATGTGCGTTGAACAGGGAACACCGTGGCTCGCAATGGCAGAACATATCACAAAGGTGGAGTTGGAGCAGGGGGAAGCAACACAAGTTCAGAAGGGAACGATGTGGTGCTGTGGCAGGAACCGAAGCAGATCTTGGATTTTACGGCAGGGTTAAGGTGAACTGATCAGGAGGCAGACCTGCAAAGAGTCATCTCCTGCCTCTTAGCCCTCTGTGGCCTTGTGCCTGCACTCAGATTCATGCTGGGTCAGGGTGAAGCCTGTGGGAAAGCGGCCACAGCCAGACCACCATACTGAGTAGCAGTGCAGCCAGATTGGCTTACACTGCCTATGAAATCCCACCTCAGGCTTCCAATTTTTCCCTAAAATGCCTGACTGTGTCCTTTGTATGTCTGCATGAGGCCTGCATCTACACTACTGACGTCTGGCTTCTCTGGGGGACTTGTTCTTCCTTAAAATTTTCAAGCAATTATAAAAAGAAATACAGAGACAAATGCATGTACAGGACACTGTCCTTCCACCTCTAAAATTAATTTTTCTTCTTGCCCTTTGGATAAAAAGTACTTCCATGGTAAGACCATTCTCTGGAGGATGAACTGGCTTGAACTTGAACTTCTCTTTTATTTTGAATACATAATGAAGTCTTCAGTAGGCCAGCGAAAGCGGGAGATGGTAGCTTTGTCCTGAGGGGAAGAGTTCAGGGAGAGCGCTTGCCTTGCAGCCCATATGGTTGCCTTCACTGCTGGACTCATAGATACTCTGAGAAGAGACTATGTGCCTCCTTGAGCTCCCTCTTCTTTTTCCCCTTCAGCTAAAACTGAAAAGTCTTGGGGAAAATGCCACAAAGCCTTATCATAATTTCTCAGTGAAACAGGGCACTGCTTCTGGGCAGACTTACAGTTAAATCTGTGGTTTCTCTATTTGTCATGCAATTTGGGCTCTAGCAAGTAGTGAGGCTTGCACATTTTGTATAGCAGTAACTATGTGCTTATCAGTGTTTTGCAATAATAGGCAGTAGTTCCTGGTGGTTTATGATGGCTGTATTCTTGCCTTTGAAGGAAGAGGAGCTAACTGGAGACTTCTTTTCCTTCCTTTCCTTCTGGTTGAGAAGGCCCAGATTTCCAAAGCACTGCAGCTGTCAATGTCCTCTCTAAGCTCATTCAGAAACCCTCTGCACTTAGTTCCACACAGTATCTTTCAAGGGAACAGCCATTCTACCCCTGAGTTCAGTGACTGCGCTCTTCCAGAGCACTTCAGAGTATCTGGTCTTGCCATTCCCCACCCCTGCCCCTCCTGCCTTTGCTTCAGTTTCTGCTTGTCCCTTGCCTTTCTTTAGCCTGCACTCAATGCTCCACAAAGAGCCCGTGCTCTGTGCAGTGCACCCTTTTGAAGTGTGCTCATGCTGCCTCTTTTTCTCAAGGCTGCAGAGAGGTGGCTACATGCAGAAGTACAAACCTCTTGTTCAGAAGTGCCCTGCCATTTCTGACAACAGTGCACGCAGCAAGGAAACCTCTGCCATTTCAGCCAGAGGCACTGGTGTCAGCTCAGTGGGATTTCACCTTGTCTTTGCCTTGTGGTTTCTGCAGAGGGACAGCTGCTGAGCAGCCCCTTTTCCATGGCTAGTCACATGTTCTGTGTTGCTTTCCAGTTATTGCCCCCTAAGTCTGTGGTGAGTACACCCCACTGGAAGCAGAGCTGTGTGTTGTGGGCAGGGATTACACTGAGAGTGTTTGACTTCAGCTTTTGTGTTCTCACTGACAGCCACAAAATTGTTTGCATGCACAGTTAAGGCATGTTGACTTCAGATTGCGTCTTTTCTTTTTTTTACACAAAACTACTGGTTTCTCTCAGCAAGGAACCTGCTTAATGACTCAACTCATCCCCATTTGAGGGCTGGAGCACCTCTGCTATGAAGACAGGGTGAGAGAGTTGGGGTTGTTTAGCCTGAAGAAGACAAGGCTCTGGGGGGGACCTTATAGCAACCTTCCAATACCTGAAAGGGGCCTATAAGAAGGCAGGGAAGTATCTGTCACAAGGGTTTGTAGTGATAGGACAAGGGGTAATGGTTTTAAGATAGAAAAGGGTAGATTGAGAAAGGATTGATAGGAAAAAGTTCTTTAATATGAGGGTGGTGGATCATTGGAACAGGTTGCCAGAGAAGTGGTGAGGGCCCCATCCCTGGAGTCATTCAAGGTCAGGCTTGATGGGGCTTTGAGCAATCTGACGTAGTTAGAGTTGTTCCTGCTTATTGTAGGGGGGTTGGGCTAGATGACCTCTAGAGGTCCCTTCCAACCCAATACATTCTATGATTCACTTGCTGGGGAGTCGAGCATCTTGGTGGGCAATAGGGTATCTGCTGAGGCATCTAATGGGCTGACTTTTCAGCCGGTCCCTGTAACAGGCTAGGAAGATCCACTGTGCACTTAAGAGCTCTATCGTCCCAGCACAGAGCATCAGCCCTTTCCTCAGGAATCCCATAAGAGATGCAGCTGCCTTCCCATTAGTTTCAGGCTCATGTTTCTACGTGGTGGTTACCTCCATGGCAGCTATGCATTGCAGCACATCCATCAGAGCCCAGCCACCTTGCCTGGGGCATCTAAGATTTCAACAGCCTCAGAAGTAATGAGGGAACAAAAATACCCATTTCTTTATGCTGTTGGTTTTCTAGGACGATTATTGGCAAATCAGTCACACACAAAGGCACAATCCAAGTTCAGAGCCTTGTCGAGCGAGTTATTCTTTCCTACTTGTGGGAGGTTTTGAATTCATCCAGGTGAGGCAGGCTAACTGCTGCCAGGGAAATAGAGACAGGGAGAAAATAAAGCTGGGACAGATGTAGAGGGGAAAGGAGAAGGGCTGGCTGCTGCTGCTTCCCTATACAATGGCCAACTGCTGCTGGTGGTGACCACCTCTTCTTAGGCCTGCTCCCATGATATGGGTAAATCTCTTAATGTGAATCCCTGAAGTCCTGGGATAGGTGTGGATGGCTGCATGAAAGCATCTGTCAGGGAAGCTGCCTGCTCAGGCTGCTTTCCCTGGAGTTGGCAGTGATGTGGGAACATGATCTGTCCGCCAGCCTGGAGAAGGGATGTTGTGTTGCATCTTCTCCTGACAGGGAAACTTCTTAGAGGGGTTTGATCACCGTGAAGCCATTTCAGAAAACTGACAGCATTTGCTAATGCTGAGCTCATGCAACCGTGCGAGTCATGAGTTCTGTTGTGCGCTGGTCTCATTTTTGTGCAGCATGTCAAATCAATTGGGGAGAAGGAATGCCAGGGCCTGCTTAAGGAGGAGTTGCTATATTATTTTTCTTACTTGGATGTTTTTTCTCCCTTTTATCTCTTCATTTTCTTAGACATGTGGTGACTTTCCTATTTAAGGCTGATTGCTCTTTCAAAATAGAGCCTTACCTAGTTGGGGGTGGGGAGGATGCCAAGGGTTACTCACAGGGGATGCCCAGGCCATTCCTCCCTGAGCACTTTGATGTCCCAGACCAATAGCAGACAAAAGTGAGTTGACATTTCTGTGTGCAAAGCCAAGCTGTGAAGTGTTCCCTCCTTCACTGCCCAAGCAAGACTCTCAAGGAATGCAATGAAAATTCTCCCTGAATTAAAAATAAGTCAGCCAGGCCTATGGGATTCTGCAGCCAGATATTAAGCTTTCTTTCTGTAGCTTCCTCACCAGAGTGATGAAAAGCAGGCCAGGCTGATCTGTATTAGTCCTGCATGGAAACACAAAAGGCTCTCAGAATAAAACCTTCACAGACCCAGTGCTGAGCTGAAGTGTTGCTCTACTTTGCCTGGAAACTTCTGTGTCTCTACCCTACTCTTCCCCAGGAAACTGCATGACTTCACAGCCAGGCTCAGAGCCCTTCTGGAATGTGTTATTAGTGTTAGAGAAACCCAAATGAAAACTCAGTGAGCACCCAGCCACACATCCCCATAGCTAGGAATACTTAAGCAGACTAAAGAGTCTTGATTATCTCCTCTGGTTTTGTTGGTGGCAGGCAGCAAAACATCAGGGCTCAAGAGAAGTAGTTTTCAGCTGTGGAAAAGGTAGGCAAGCAAGGGTCTTCAAGGGGCAGGAACACACTGCTGGCAAAGGCTGGGTCCTCACACTGCCCTTTACGTTTTCTTTCTTCCAGGAACTTCAGAGAAATCCTTATTTGATAGTGGATGGAGTTAGCAGATTTGATATCATGCAAGGAGAAATAGGTAAGGTTATATTCCTGTTTTGGAAAAGACTGGCACAAAGCAATAACCTGTGACTGTTTTGCTGTGTTCTGAGTGCTCGGTAAGAAGATGTGGACTATGGTGACTGCAGTAAGCAAGTAACGCAGGTCAATCCAGACTCACACTAGTCCACACACAATTTATTTCAGATAGTTAACAGAATTCCTAAATGCAACAGCTCTAATACCCATTACTGCTATACAGCACCTGCCCTCTGTGTAAAGACAAGCATAGAAAGGGAGGTGCAATAGGTATCAGGCAGATGCTTCAAGTACAAGAGTCAAACACATTTCTGGGGTGAGTAGGTATAGCTGCAATGTGTAGGACTGAATTTTCTTTTCATCCTAGTATCTTCATCTGACTCACAGTGTTTGCTTTCCTGTGAATATTTCTGTATATCTACTCTGATACTTACCCAGACATGTGTCTGCACTCTGTATCAGTTCCATCTTTTTCTCCTGGCCCATAACCATATTTGTCTTTGGGAGCAGCTCTGCTTCTATATAGAAAGAAATGTCTTCTCAACTCTCACTCCACTGAAAGGTTTGAAGAGATCCTAAACAGTGTTCTGGACTGCAAGTCTCAATGTGACCGCAAAAGATAGGAGGAGCATGGAAGTACACAAGGATGACTAGGTGACACCAGGGTTCCCAAAGGACAATGCTAGTTAATACTGGGTAGTGATTCAGTGTATTTTGTGAAGGAAAGGGGGACAGAAGAGCGTTGGTTTCTTTAAACAAGCTGGTTGTTAGATGTTGAAGTCCACTCTCCTAAAGAGTTTGCTGTGGTCCATAACAGTGAATAACTGACTGAATGCACTGGATTCTTCTCTCCCTTGAGGTGACTGCTGGATGCTGGCTGCCCTGGGCTCCCTGACAATGCAGAAGCAGTTTTTGGAAAATGTTTTACCAAAGGACCAAGGATTCCAAGACAATTATGCTGGGATTTTTCATTTTAGGGTATGTATTCTCTGCTATATTGGTCCTACTCAGGTCCATACTGTAGTCCCAGATCTCGATATCCTTGAATGCTGACTCCCAGATCACGATTTTGCAGAAAATGCCAGATTTTCTAACGATTCCTTGTGTTCCAGGTGGTGCAATCACACTTCAGGGAATCTGAAGCCCTTTTCTGAAACTTATGACTCCAGAGGTACAGATACCAGCTGTTCAGACAGATTTGTGTACATATATATATTTTAGATGGCATTCTGGTGTCTGTTTTGATTTGGACAGTTTGTTATGGCTGTCAACACACCTACGTTCTTTACCTATTTGAGCTCATTTTCTGTTTCCCCACGTACTTCACCTTGCCCTTTTAGCTTGTGGAAATGGCTTGAAATTGCAAATCCTTCGAGACAGATCAGAGGAACAGACTTTCTGATATTTTGAAAAGACATTTGTTTCAGAGGAGAGGAACAAGACTTTTCAGTAAATCTCATTTTCTACCAACTCTTGAAATCCTCTGAATCTTCCATGAGGGCGACTGGGTTAGTAACTGGCAACCCCTGCTTGCTTGTATTTGACTCGACCAAATATCTTGTGGGATTAAAAGCACTTTTAGTACCATTAAGTTCCAGAAGCTAAACTGGTTGGAGAGTGAATCAGTATATACTCAGCCATTAATCATCCTCCTTTTTTCACAAATGAGTCTTGTTATACGCAATTCAGTACCGAGCAAAAAGCTCTGGCAGTGAAACTTCTTTGACCCTCAGGAGCTCTTGTAGAGCAGCACCAGCAGAATTATCTTGTGGGCAGTCTAAATTTTGCTCTGTTCCTTTACTCTTTGGAAAACGAGATGTCTCTGTCTTGGCCCGTTTCCAGCCTGCAGAGGTGCACTCTTTGAGATAAACCAGCTGAGGGGACACCAGTCTGCTTAAGACACATTAAAAGGATGCAAGCTAGGTTGTCTTTCGTGAGAGATTTGAAAAGATTAGTTAGGAGCAATCCTTAAATCTTAAGCAGTATTTGAAAATGTTTTCCCTGTCATCTCATCTGCAAATCAATGCAACTGTTTCTGGCTTTCCTTGAGCAATAAACCCCTGAGAAAGCGACTCTGAATGGAAATGCTTCTTGGCAATGCCTTTCAATTATTCCATCAAAGATATTTTACTGCCATCCACAGGCTAAGACACCAGTCCTCAGTTCAGTGAAGAATTGCAAACATGGCGTATCATATGCTAATATAAAAATTTTAGCTTATAACTTTTTTTCACCTCTTTGGATTTGGAGTGTGTTGCCTCTCAGGAATACTAAGAACTGCTCCAGTCTCTCTACACAACACTGGTTATTCGGCTGCAAGAGTTAAGGGTGTTAAGCTCTTCATCAGCTGTAGTTAAGATGGGTGATGTTTTTATCTAGGGATTATTTACAATGGCATCATTTTACCAGGAATTAAGTTAGTCCCATGTTTGTATAGGAATTGCTTTCTCGGGCACAGAAACTCTGATGCCTGTGAGGCAGGGTGTGCCATGCATTCTGACAGTGAGCAGCAGCAGCTCAGCCTGGAAAAAAACCCAGAAATATTCTGCAGGGTCTGCAGGAGGTTATGTCGCAGTGCATCAACTTGAAACAGGGGGTATCTGCCCTGAGTGTTCATGTCCCTGGTCTCAGAAAGAAACTGATGAACTCTCTAAAGGCCATAAGGGATCACGACCTCAGTTTCAGGACAAATCCAAAAGATTTCTTCTAAACCATGCAAAAGAGAGTGGTTGAAAGGCATGGGATTTCACCTTGCTCAGTTACAGAGCTGGATTTCTCTAAGATCCCTGTCAAGAGAGGAGAAAAAAAGAGGTAAAATAACCACACAGTATTCTCCCTCCAACCAGCAGCACCCTAGGCTTGTTGTTGTCATCTTGCAACTGTCCATTTTTTTTCCTCCTCTTCTAAGCCCATGAAAATAAAGTCCTGATTTAAAAGGGTCACCAGAAATGTAAAAGTGAAATACTTCCCTCTTTGCAGGGGAAGGCACCAGACATTTAGGCATCCCTGTGTAAATATGGATTCTTAGTTTCATTTACTGTCATGTTCCCAGACGCAGTACTTTAAATCCTGAGATTATAAAGAAATTTCAGGAAGCCAGACTCTCAAGAAAAAAAATGAAGGCACTGGCCTTCTCTGAAAGCATATGGAAGAGAATGGCTTCTCCTACACCACTCTTGCACTCCTAGAGTGTCCTAGGACTTTCCCTGATGTTTCTCATTCCCATTGTCGCTTTTCCTGTCCTTGTGAGCTCAGATGAGACCATAATCTGAAAGTCTGTGGCAGCTCTCTTTATCCAACTGTAGAAAAATACAGTGCTGCATTCCAAAGGCTTCCAAGCTTGAGCTCCCTACCAAAGATGACCAGGGAACTTGATTTTTTGAAAAGGTCGGTCTGGGTTTGGACTGTGCATTAAATTCCACAGCTGGTTCCATATTTTTCTTCTTGTTTACCTGTTGTGTTTGCACATGAAGCACCATGGGGAGGTGTGGCTGGATGTCACACCTTTTCTCCATACAGACATGCTGCCAGGTGTTGACTGGTGACAGGAAGGCACATTAGGTGACTGAAAGGAGAGCTCCTTTTGGACTGTCCTTTTGCTTGTCTCTCTTCTGGGCAGAGGACAGCCGGTGGCAAGTTTTTCCTTGAACCCCACCCTTCCAAAATCAAGCAAAATCCTCAGACCACTCCTTGAGCTCAAGTTCAGAGAGTCCAACCCTGGCACCTCCTGCCACCACTAATGTAAGAAAGTGAGAGGCTGGGGTGAGGCAGAACATAAGTAGGGTGAAACCTGCTCTTGGCTTAGCAGACTAAGCTGCTTTGCTGCTGGGCAGATCTGGTCTTGTGCTTTTCTAACAGAACAGCTCATTTTGGGGTTTTTCATTGACTGAAGCCATTGAAATAAAATCATGCTAGACTAAATCTATTGCTGGCATACTTCCACTGGAGTCCTTAGCATTACTGCAAATAAGAACTTGGCCTCTTATGATTACGAATCATGCTAAGCTACATTAATCTGCTAATGACTCTGGAAATGGCTCCTTTAGTTCATCCCCACAGATCTCTTTACTGTCTTCTCCCTTGAAAGGTTTCATCTACTGTATTAGCTGGAGAAACACCTGCTCTGTCCACATGCTGGAGAGACCGCCTGCATCCTCCTCATCTATCAAGGAGATGGATAACACCTCAAAACAGTCTTTAGTCACTACACTGTCCCTGTCCATGACAGCACATAAGAGTCTTAATTGAAACACAGAGGAGAGAAAATGTAGAGTCTGGATCTTGACAGAGGCTTTCTGGCCAAGAGCTGTGCTGCAGAGGAAATCCAAGTGCAGCTGAGGAGTGAGGCTCACTGAACCATCTGCGTGATTGTTCTTTATCATCTTGAAGGCTTGCTATCACCCAAGAATATTAGCATATTTCCCATGTTGAATCTTTCCTCCCACTTATTGCAGAACTGTTTATATTCCTAAATGACTCCTCCTGCCACTTGGAAATCCAGCCACTAGGTAGCTTATTTAACAATGTGGACCATTAGCCCAAAACAGTTCAGGAGAGAACTTGCCCATATCCATGCTTTAGATTAATTCCTGTCCTATTTCAGGTGGCCGTTGCTTGGCATGAATATTAGCTTTTAAAAAAGACTCATTCTTTTCTCTCTCTTTATTTTTTTTTATTTATTTTTTTTTAAATTTCCAGTTCTGGCAATATGGAGACTGGGTGGATGTAGTGATAGATGACCGACTGCCATTCCTAAATGGGAGTTACCTGTCTGTACATCCTCGAACATCGAATGAATTCTGGCCATCGTTGCTGGAAAAAGCATATGCCAAGTAAATATATCTGTTCTATTCTTCCAGAATAGCTGAATGCTTTCTATGGGTGGTTTCGGTCACTACTTCATGCAGAGCACCCAGGGAGGAGTCCAGGCTAACAGCTGTGTATATTATGCTGTACTTATGCAAGGAACCATGGCTACATGCAAATGCAGGGTCAACATAACCTGGAGATGTTTATCGTGGGCTGAAGACCCCGAAGTACCCAGGCTAACTCTGGGTTAATGCCCAAGAGTGAAAATGAACAGGGCAATGGCTGGTGCCACAAAAGGGGCTGGGCATCTCCTCCTTACTTTAAGCAAACTTCTTCATCTCTGTTTTCCTTTCCATATTTTCCTCTGTTTAAAGCTGCAGACTAACCAGGGATTACCTCTGTTGACAGTCACTAATTGGAGATCACGCAGGTATTTGGAGCAGGCAATGAGAAGCATGACCAAAGAACACGCACAGGCACAACACATACTCCTGTGAGTCTCTGGTCAGCTCTCGCTTCATATAAAGAGCTCTGACTCTTGGCTGAGGTCCCTAGAGTACTGCAGGGTTAATAATGTCTAATAAAGAGATAATAATCTAAAAATAATCCTCTGAGGAGAGAAAGAATCAGTGTGGTCCCTTAGCATCTGTAACATTGCCCTTTCTTAAATATGCTGAAGAGAAATTCCTGTGTGAGGGGTGGTATGAAGGGCTGGAACTTGGTACACATGCCTACATCAAACTAGTGTAGCATTTGCAGTGCCGTAAAGAGAAGCTTAAGAAGAAAGCTAATTACTTTTGCAGATTTGGTCAGGAATAAGCAAATGTTGAAGCAGCATCTGAGCAACTCAGGAATAGATGCATTTTGCCCTGAGATATCTCAGAAAAGTTGACTCAGGATTCAGTATCAATTTGCTGCATAAGATTTTAATTACAAAGCAAACCAAACCTCTATTAAATTAAAGTTGCAAGTAATGCTGTTTATGAGATTCCCATTTGAGAAGTTTTTCCCTAGTGCCCATGACAAATTCTTTTCATCAGTGTAGGACAAGGACAACCCTTCAAAATACAATTAGCTGCAGACTTCATTTGATTACATTCATTAAATACAGTGTGTATGGTGGGGTTTAACAGCATGTTCTACCTGCTCTAAGTACGGCACATTCCAGCTTATTTGCTGTCTCAAAAAAAACAAGGACTGTGTTACCAATAGTAAATTATTATCCTATTATTGTACTCTAGCGGAGTGGGAACAGTGCTGCAAACTTGTTTCTGTCTTGCCTTGGGAGCATGGGCAAATGCCTTCTCCTCTCTCCTCTTTCTATTTCTCATTTTCAAAAGGGATACTGGCCATTTTTGTGAAGAGTCATGACAAAATACGATGTAGAAATGAACAGTTCAGCTGTTTGAACATCCACTTGAACTAGGCACCCTTGGCTCCCTTCCTGTTCAGAAGGAAACTGGATACTTCAAAATGAGATGCAGCTCAGCTCCTTAAAATATCTACATTGGCATGAAATGCACCTTATTTTTTCCCACTGTCTGTAAATGAAACGACTTTAGGCAGCTGCTTCAGATGTGGGTGAATGCACAGGAAAAAGTCCTTCTTTGCCTCATTCATTCCACAGGGCACAGGTTGTGTCTGGGCATGTATTTCAGTCATGTTTCTTTTCATTACCTGTCCCCAGTGTCTACACGCTCCAGGCTCCCCATCTCGGTGCACATGGTCATTTTGGAAGCCATCACTGTAGGTTGTTAAAATACAGTGTAAGGACAAATTAACTTTTTTTTTTTTTTTTTTTTTTTTAATGGTTACGGGGCTCCTACCAGAACTTGCATGGAGGCTACCTTTCTGATGCGTTAGTAGACCTCACAGGTGGAGTCCAAGTGCAGTTTTCATTGAAGCATCCTCCTTCTGATCTGGAGGAGATACTGAAAGCAGCTGACAAATCTCGATGTCTGATGGGGTGTAGCACCCTAGGCCAGGTGAGTCACAGGACCAGTAACATACCTTTCTTGGTTTACTGTGTTTGCAGAAAAGTTGCTTTTATGAGTGAAAAAGGAAGTCCATAATCCCTCACGTAATGCAATAGTTACAGTTCATGGGTGCCTGATGAGATCTTGGCAGCAGAAAGTAGATAAGGTTATGCAGTAAGGAATTACCATGGTTTGAACCCAGCTGGCAGCCAAACACCATGCAGCTGCTCGATCATACCAATTCCCATTCTGAATCCAAAATACAGCACTATTCTAGCTACTGAGAAGAAAAATTAGCTCTATCCCAGCTGAAACTAGGACATGAATGTAAAGGCTTTTGGGTAGAGATAGATGGATTGGCCTGTCAGAGAGGAGTCTGTGGCTTCTTTTTCGTGGTAATAGAGCGGTATCCTCTTGCAGCAGGGCTAATTTTGGCCTCATAGCTTTGTGATTGATTCCAACAAGGCCAAAACACAACTCTGTCCTGTGAGAGGATGCTGTTATTGCACTGTGATTTGCAGGTTACTGCTATTAATACTGGGAAGTTGCACAAGACGTTTTGATGCTCAGCAAGTATATTGCTAAAGGGATGCCAAGGCTTCCTTATAGGTGCCTGATATTGAGCTGTGGGTGGCAGGGAAATTCTGCCAGTAACCCTGTCCAGGTCGTTCTGCAGTTGCAGCAGCTCTGGACCACTGAAGAACTTGCAAATATGTGAAGACTTATTCTGGTAAATTTACTGGCCTGCTTATGGCTGCAGTGGGAACAACAATCATATTCTGCGGCAGCCAGTGTATCTGAGATACTGTTGTAGTCAAAACTATGTCTCTATTTTTCCTATGCCTAAATGACAGTTCTGGGAACTGATGGCCATGCCTTTGCAGTGTGGTAGAGAGCTAAAAGCTGTGCTTTCTCAATCCTGCAGATGAGGAGGAACATAGAGCTGAGGAACGGGATTGTACAGGGTCATGCCTACACCGTCACAGGAGCTGTGAAGGTAAGATCAAGGACTTGCTCCTGCCTGGTAGTCTTGTACTGGTGATCTGCTACAGGCCAGTCATACTGCTGTTCCATTCAGAGTAATTTTAATTACCTTCTTGCTTAGGAGGGACTGTTGAAAACACATAGTTCAAATTCCAGGAGATGGAAGGATTCTGGCACAATGGGAAGAGGCAGAATATCTGGATCCTGTAATTTTTTCTAATGCAAAAAATGCAACTTAAATTCACTTTTGTTTTGGAACACTTCAACAGCAAATACAGCATTTCTGGAGATTTTAATTCCATGCTGACTCTTAAAGCAAATCTTTTTTCTGCCTCAAATGGGAATAGAAGCTGAAATTGTGGGATTTGTCATATGATGCAAATCTACATTTATTCAGCTCAATCACAAGATGCCAAAAATCACTGTGTGAAAAGTAAATAAGTCGTTGGTTCAAGAACAGCATTTCTCCATCTTTTAAAGCTGTTCTACTCATGCAGAACTTCTCCTGGCTAGATATTAATACTGCTGATCTGGAAACAGGACCAATTTATCACACACATCAAAAGAAATGAAGAGATTTTTTACAGCCAGCAGTCAGAACATGGCTTACCCCAGTAAGCCAAAGTGCCCAGAGGGAGAGTCAAGAGTCAGCAAGGCCAAGAAGGAAGCCAAAAAAATGGCTATGCTATCAAGCAAGATAGCTACAATGCATTTTTAATCTCAAAACCCAAAGTACTTTGGAAAGGGGATGTTCTTTTCCCTAAGCTATTTTCTTCCTCCTCCCACTCTCTTTAATGGTTTCCTGTATGAGCTTGGCTTTGGTTCATAGCCCTTCATGCCATGACATGCTTGGTGCCACTATCATAAGTTGGTGTGCTTCTTCTTGGAAGACACTTGTAGCCAAGAGGCTCCAAAGTGGAAGGAAGGGGTTTACCAGGCTCCAGAGAAGGCCCCAGATGGCTCTCTCCAAGACAGGAATGGAAGGATCCCAAATCCTATTGGAGAGAAAGCAGGCTGTTTCATCCCCCTGCTGCTCATGATGTGGGCAGAGAGGAGAAACAGTCTTTGCCCCACCTTACAGGAGTGCCGAGGCATCCAAGGAGGTGTCCTGTGGGGAAATTATTTAAGGCTGGCCAGGGGCTGGGCCTTTGTCTGAGAAGGATCTGCCATGATATTTGTTTTCAACACTGCCTATGTGCATAAGGAGAGCCAGAAACAAAAGGTTTGTTTCTCCTTTCTATTTCTACCATTTTGGTGTCACCAGTGAAAGTGAGTTGCTTCTGGCTTAAACCAGTACCGGAAAAAGAGGAAAAGCACCAGAAACTCCAGCTGCTGGAAACCTCAGTATTGTAGACACAGAGCCATAGATTCTGTTTATGTTAATCTCCCTGTCCTGACTGTTCCACTCCAGACAGTTTGGTGACCTTGCTCCTCAGAGTCTCTGCCTTTGCTGACTCACAGCATCAGATGTGCTGAATTTGGCACTGGACTTTCCCAAGGCTGCTGATAGTCATGCGATGTGGCAGGAATGCTGCTGCTTCCCTCTGCGTCAGCCCTTCATCTTCCTTGGGAAAGCAAAATGGGCACAGTTTTCTCCCACACATCATTCCTTTACAATGTAACAAAAGGCACTAATTTTTAGCTGCAGTTAAATGAGATCAGAAATTAAACCAGGTCTCCAAGGTATAGAAGATCCATTTTACTACCCATCTCTTCAATTAGCATCACAATTGTGAAAAGCTATGACTGAGTTTATTTTTCTTTCTTCTTTATAGATACGCTACAAGAATGGCTGGAAGCATATCATCAGGATCTGGAATCCGTGGGGCCATGGGGAGTGGAAGGGGCCCTGGAGTGATGAGTATGATCTTAAAGTTTTAATTTAATAAGAAGAACTGCTCTTTTACAGGCTTATTGTAAAGAACCTCTGCCTTGCAACCTTTATAATGAAAAAGACATTTCTAAATCAATTAATTATAAGCGATATTTCAGTCCACAAGGCATCTGCCCACAGAAATCCAATCCAGGAAAAACTAATGCAGCATTGGTTTTGTATGTGCTCCTCACTAGGCCTAGCTCAGGTATCCCTTTTTGTCTGTGCATGCATTTGTCCTAGTGGATTATTCCAGATAATTCATGGAGTTATCATTACCTTTATATAAGTCATGGAGTTGTCATTACCTAGAGTACATCTACCTTCTCGCTACTTCTTCCTCTCCTGTGAGTCTAAAATTGGGAAGAGGATGGTTAGCAGAGTCCATGAGAGTAGGGCAATATTTTTATGCAGTATTGAACACAGAGAGATGAAAAGGGTCCTTGGTTATTGTGAAGGCAAAGTGTTGCTGGATGGCTTGAACTGATCTTTTGGATCGTGCATGCAGCTTTGGAGACACAAGGACCACTTTGCTGCTTGTGTATAAGTTAATTTCTCTTTCTTGAGGAAAGGAAAGATATCAAGGAGGACTGCAACAATGTTTCGTAAGTGAATATATGTTTTTCTGGCTAGAAAGATGTTCATGTGTCACTCTTACGTGATTTAATAGCCTCCCACCTCTCCCTGTTGCTAGGAACACTCACAACTACTCTGCTGAGAAAAGTCAGGCTAGCGTGTTGCGTCTGGATGGGTTGGTGGGTGGTGCAGACATGTTTAAGACGGGGATAATAGCTCTCTGCTCAGACAGCACCGTCCTATTTTTTGTAAGGGTGAACTATAATCCTAACCGTAATTGAAATGTCAGTAGAGTACATTCACAGGTAAGCTGCATAAATCAATAAATTCTTGATTCATGCTCTGTTTATTTATCTTGAACTCTGCAGATAGTACAATTATAACTTAATTATAAACATGCTGTTTGGAAACAACATATTTGTTGGGCTAATGTGCCCTCCACACATGAATGTAATACCA
Organism: Coracias cyanogaster; assembly: GCA_033124195.1. Taxonomy (NCBI): domain Eukaryota; kingdom Metazoa; phylum Chordata; class Aves; order Coraciiformes; family Coraciidae; genus Coracias; species Coracias cyanogaster. The sequence goes on along the minus strand of JAVSBS010011947.1, from coordinate 105,899 downwards.
GCATTTCAGAGTGCTATGCCTTGGTACCTCACTAACCTCTCCAGCACGGGACAGGTGACTGGGACTTGGAGGGCAGAGACAGCATTCCCCATCCCAAGGTGGGCAACTCAGACAGGCACAGTGGCACAACAAAGGCACAGGGCTCTGTTTGCTGGCCTTGGCTATAAAGGTATCAAGCACAGTCCTGTTCCCAATGTGCAGTTTGCTCACCCTACCTGACCCCTCATGACTTGATAGGCTGGTAAGAGGAATGGGCTGGCCAGAGAGATGGAAAATTGTACCTCACATCTGCTTGTGGATTTGTTCCTGTTTGCAGCTCTCCTCAGTGGGACCATGTTGAACCTCAGTGCAGAGAAGCCCTCCTCAGAAATAAGGATGATGGAGAATTCTGGTATTTCCCTATTGATCCTTCTGCCCATCAGTTTTTCTGTTTGCATTCATTATGAAAAAAAAAGAGTAAATTAGGCAGTTCTCTGCTCTTAGTGATGGCTCAAGTCACCCTGTGTTAGCTGTGTGCAACCAGCAAAATGAAGGTTATCCTAACCCCATGGTTTCAGAGGAAATGAGATCTGGAGAAATGGAGCTGGCCAAGACTAAGTAACAAGCTGATGAAAAAAATGAAAAGTGAGAGATGTAAAAATCCAGCTCCCTGAGATGTAGTTATTTTGTCACATTGCCCTTCCCCATAAAGTGCCCAGCTTGAACCTTGGACTGGCTGGTGCTCAAAGAGGACAGGTGGCTGAGCAGGTCATAGAGCTTGTACACTTGACTGCTCTGCAGGTGCTTGTTTTTTCATCACCTCTGATTACTCTCAGATTAAATTTAGTCTTTTGAGAGACATTCTTTAGAAAAAAGCTATTACTATTCAGAAAGTGCATGCTTGCCCTGGGGGGCTCTGAGGAAAGCAGAGGAACAACAGGCTGGTCTAAGCTAGACACTGCAGACTTGGTCAAAGTATGAGTGCAGGGCAGGACACTGGAGGAACAAAGCAAGTTGCAGTAGCAAACATGCTGGAGATGGCAGAGCTCCACCTAGGTACTACTGAACATGCCCTGTAATTTTCCTGGGGCTTTAGGTGTAGTTAGGGCAGCCCAAGTGTATTGAGAGCTGACCTCTTCTGCAAGGTATCAGCCAGCTCAGCTGCAGCCTGCAGTGCTCTCTGTAATCCCCTTTTAAAGACGTGGGGAGTGAGCATGAGTACCTGACCAGTGTCTCAGAATGAGAGGTGAGATTTTCTCCTTCTCTGCAGGATGTCCTGTGAAAGCTTCCAGGAGCATTTTTCCTGGCTGTATATATGTAACAGCACCCCAACATTTTTGGACTTTGGAGATCAGCACTGCACAACGTGGTCTGTGGACAGGCACATCAACATGTGGAGCCCAGCCCTTGCCACCGGCAGGAATCACTATTCCCCAGGTAATGAATGCTCACTGCAGTTACTCCATCCTCTCCTCCTCTCCACTAGTGCTTACAGTAAAATGTTCACTCTGAGCACTGAATTGCAGAAATACTGGTTGCCAGTGATTAATCCCTGCCCTTTCCCATTAGAGCACCTCTCAGCTGAAGAGGCAGAAACAAAGCAGCGGCACTGGCTGCTGAGCTCACACCAGAGACTTGTGATTTAGGAACCCTGGACTCAATAAATCAAAATATGCTTGTCTGTCTTCTTTCAGCCTGTTGCAGTAGGTGTTACTGAGGACCCCATCAGACAGTGTCATCTGGCAAATATGTGGCTGATTTTACAGAGTGAGAAATACTCTGAAATTAAATGGATATGAAGTGAAATGACTGTACTACAAAGCTCTAGTTTTGAAGGTAGAAAGGCCTGTGAGTAGATAAGACCATTGGTTTTACTGGCTGTGCAAGGACTCTTCTGGCATTTCAAGCTCCAATTACTAGCAGTTGTTTGAGTTTTTCTAAATTATCTTATCTTACTTTTTTTTACAGCTCCATCACTATTTGGGCTCTGTGTTTTTAATCTAAGATGGTAGCACAGGATCAGTGAACGACCTTCTTTTTTCTGCAGTGCTGGTCCCTGACTTAGCAGGAAACAGGTTTTGGCTTGCAAGTTCCAGCCTCCTCCTCATAACCCTGGTTGCCACATCTCAAGGGGTAGTAGCAAAGCAATGCCCATGCTGCTGCACACCACGGGCACTGGGACTGAGTGAGGAGGTGCAGAGGATGAAATGAGAGGGTGTGGGCACAGCCATTTTCCTCAGAGTTGTGTTTTCCACCAGCCCTCCTGTAAAGTTCCTGTCCAAGTACAATCTATATGAATTGCAGCTTTCAAGCCACCCAACAGAGCAATATGGCTTAAAGTCTAGATTGGTTTAAGGTTCTCCGAGAAGAAACCTTTTCCCTCTGGTGCTCAACACTCTGTCTTGTCCATCGCAACCACTAACAGGAAGAAAGGGGAGGATAGCTTTGGACCATTTTGTCTTTTTCTTTCATGTGTTTATGAACTCCGAGCGACATTCTTTTCCGGCTCAGCCACCGAGTCAGGCAGCTGATTAAGAAACACTGTTTTTCCGCCTCGGGGAAAGTGTGCCATGTAGGTGAAGCAGATGTAGGGTGGGTGAGAAATCTGCATGACTTTTATGACTTTGCCAGAGATTTCTAGAGTGATTAATGTGCAATTAGTTTAAGTCCAGATGCCTCATCTCCTTCTAGTAACATGGGGACACTACTACTCTGTTGTATTGAAGGGATCTTGGAGCAGTAACTACTTATTCCTCTGAGTCCATGTAAGCAAGATCTGAAACAGTAGGCTACTACTGGGACATCTGTGTGGCTACTATTAACCTATTACTACTTTCTCAGCAGGTGCAGTTTCAGGCAACCCTCAGTACTTTTTCAACGTGCCAGATTATGATCCCAAAACCTATAATGTAGTCATTTCACTCATGCAAAAACACGCTGAGGATATGCAGGATACAAAAAACCTGAAGATTGGCTTTTTTATCACCATGGTAAGCCCAATCAGGTATCATGTAGGCACTGTTGTTTTCCATGTGTCTTATTATACCTGTACCCGAAATTGAGAGATGGAATTGCCTTTTAGGCTGTAAAAGGAAAGCAGTCAGTATTTGGAGTGACTTTCTAGATGTCTTCTATCATAGATCATTACAGGAAAACTAGAGTTGGGCAGGCTTAGTTTCCTTTATTCTTGTCTTAAGAGAAGGAAAGATTGAACTTTTAGTTCTGTAACATCCCCAAATAGCCCTGGGAAACTCAGGGATTTCCCAGGTTACAAGACATGCCAGGGCAATATCCTTTGTGTCCAATGACACTGGTGATGTGCCTTGCTGGCCCGGCCCCCAACGCATGGCAGCCAACACTAGCCATGGTGCTTGAGTAGTATTCCAGGCCAAGTAGGGAAGTGAATGGCCTCTTGTTCCCCAAAATGGGCCTGTCTTCCCCATCCCCCCTTTTTTATGACAGAAATGCTGTGCAAAATCTACTTACAAAATAGATGGAAGGCTTTGCTCAAGACCAGAAGTAATCTGCTCAGATATCTGGGACCTCCACTACAATTTCCATTTTTTTCTCTTGGTGACTGTCCAGCAAGGTGCTGTTTCAAGAGTAGTTGTTGTCAGAGCATTATCAGGCTTACTGAAAGCCCAATCACTAGTGCAAATGGGTCCTAACCTTTCCCAAACTGTTTTTGTTGTTGGCTAAGGAGGGTAGGAGGGGGATGTTCTTAACCTGAAGAATAAAAGGAAACAGAGGTTGCTATGACCCTAACTTCACATTTTCCTGGCTGCTGGAGAGGTTTTTCCTGGTCCCGGACTTAGAATAATTGGTGCCATGAGTCTAACAGCTTCTCATAAAGGAAGAGCGTGGCTTTGTAGCTCGTAAAAAACAATCCCTGAGAAAGAGAAGATGTCATAGAAAGAGTTTCCCTCCAGTAAGTGGAACTCACTACCCTTATGCAAGGAGATTCTCTGCCTGATGCAGATATCAAGTCTGCAGGACTCCATGGGGCCAGCTATGCCACTCAGAAAGAGCTGCTGCTCCTGGTAAGTGGGGAATTTTCTCCTTCCAGCATCCTCATCAGCCGTCCCCCAACAATCACCAGACATGGAGGTCCCTGCGCTCTCTTGCATGATGCATATCCACCTTGATTTGTTACCTGTTTTAACAGAAATGACCCTCACTGAGAGGTGATGGCACACGTCTTGGGTCCCTTGACAACAGGTTGTTTAATCAGGAAGGGGACAGATTTGCCCTATTTTTGCTTTATACTTAAAAGGTCTTTCTTCCCCTCCAGCTGATGCTCAGGTGCGTTCATTTAGTTTTTCTCTCTCTTCTTATGTTCCCAAGGATGGATGGAATTTGATAAGTATGTCAAGTCTGCATGACATGATGTCTGTGGGCTGTCAAGCCATGGCTCACCTCAGGCTCAGTTTGGACTTCCAACCCTAGGTGATGTCCTACACAGGAGCTGAAAGGCAAGGCCAGAACAGACTATTATAGAGGCACCAGGATCACTGTTGAGCACCTGGTCAGTGAGGGAAAGGGACAGTTATACTGTTTTGTCACACCATAGCTTTTAGTAATGTAATGATATCGGTATAAATCCACACAGCAAATTATACAGAAAATATTCCCCCATGGACACAGCCTAAATATTTTAACAGGAGAGCTCATCTACCAGCTCCTTGCAGGCAGCCCAGCGTCCTGCTCTGGTAGCAGCAAAAGCTAAGTCCAGGAGTTAAAACCAGGGTAGGTGCACCATGCTGTTCCCTCAGTTTATTTCCCAGTGTCTGACCTCAGTGCCTGAGGGCAGTCAGAGGTGGAATCTTTGCATAAAGGTTTACAAGGTTTTTTCTTTGCACAAGGAGAGTGCAATTGCCAAGATTCATGCGGCTTCACTCTTCCTCTTTGAGCTGCTTTCCCTGCCATGATTCATTAGCAGCATCATTCATTGTTCACTACCTTTTGAGATGCATCAAAGTGCTGCTGTGAAGTTAAAAGAGTGTTATCCCTTGGCAGGATGAGAGGGGAACGCAGTGCAGACGAGGTTGTGAACCAGAATGGACATATCTGATAGCTCTAGGAAGCCTTTGATTAAATATAGACGTGGAACACTAATACGTGGCTGTGGGGAAAGTTTAATGTTGTGTGATAGAGCCGAGAAATGTATAGAGGCTGATTCTTATCTCACACTGGTTTTTACTCCATTGAGATATTAATCTGCTTGTGCTTTTTACCAGAAGGAATGTGGAATGAGACCCAAAAGTGAAGAAAGGATGATACCATTTATTTCTTTGCAGCACTGCCCATTTCTATCTGCTCAAGGTCTGACCCATAATACTTGGCAGTCTACATACCTCCCAGCTGTCTGTAACAGTAGTCATCTTTCTTTTTTTTTTTTTTTTTTTCTCCCAAAATAGCAGTTTTGTGTTATTTTCTCCCCAAGGCATGGCTCATAAATAACTCTGCCATGCTGTATAACCGTTCTAAATGGAATTTATACATGCTGATATATTTTGGGGAATATGTTTAGTAAGAGGTTTTTATTATGCTGTCTTTACATGTCATCATAGTAATAGCTGTTGCATTATATTTGTTTCATCTCAGCAAAAATACAGGAATAACAGATGAAAGATCAGAATACTCTGTTTTCTTATGACACTTGCTGGAAGGTTTGGGTTCTGATTCTTGAAGCATTGTCATCTAGGTGAGATGCTCAGTAAGCTCTCTGACCACTCTGAGTCATGCTAGATCTCAGGGAAGTTTTACAGAGTATTCATCCTTGATTCCTTCAAAAACTCCAGTCTGCTTAATGTTAATTGAAATTCTCTTCAAAGCCACTTACATTCATTTTGCCTTCTGTTTCTTCCAGTTCTTCCTCTTCCAATTCTTCCACTCTTGTGCATATTTGATGTGTCCTTGAACAAAGCCTGTCACCTGGAATGGGCTTTTCCTGCCACTGGGGAGGTTAAGGCATATTAAGATGCAGTGTATTTTGAGAGAGCTATGGGAATGTAAGACTGCTGTGGGTGCATTTGTGGATTTACTTTGATTCCTGACATGGAGGGGAGATAGCCAACTATATTTTTCTTTCAGAAGAACTCTGAAGTTCTGAAACAAATTTTTTCCCTGACTCGAGATGTAACCAGCTACTTTGTCCTGAGCCCGGGAACCTATTCCGTCGTTCCTGCTACAACAGAGGAGCAAGAATTTGAATTTCTTTTACGAATTTTCATTAAGAAACAAGACTACAATGAGTAAGATGATAAGTACTCCTTATAGGCCCCAGACATAAAATGTGCCAGGATTTAACAATTTAATGTCAACCTAACTAATGTGGCAATTTACTTTTAACATACTCTGGAAGTGTGTTGGGATGACACAGCTGAGAGTTAAGCACTGTGTTGAGGAGAATCAGACATATAGTCAGATGCATAGAGGTGGCCACTGCAGAACAGGGCAACAGGTCATCTGCAGCCACCAAGGGTCTCAGCTGTGGTACAAAGAGCCACACAAGTGAGCAATAATTCTGAGATATGTCCCCCCCAGATTGTGGGGAAATCTTTCTTTACTGAAAGGAGGACAGAGAGCTCGTTTTTCTAAACAATTGTTGTTGTTATGTAGTTTCTTATGTTGTTTCTTATGTCATGCCAGCTGGACACTGGACAAATCAAGTCCCATTCTCATCAGAGTGGGACCTAGAGAAGTAAAGAGCAGTGAAAGGCCTTGGTCCCTTCACCCAGCCATCTCATAGTCAGGCTGGTAGGACCACATACCCTGTGGGTATGAGAGAAGCCTTGAAGGTAAGTTTAGTGGAAAAATGGTATTTTAATTCATGCAAAGGCAATGATTATCACATTTTCACATACATATCTGGATGTGCTATACATAAAGAGCAAGCCTCAGCATTCAGCCTTACCAAATGACCTTCAAGCTTTTCTTCAGCAAGCTTTATAGTGGAGGTGACTGCAACTCTTACATCATAGGCCCAAATCTTAATAATGAGATTGCTTTCTAGGCTTTGGCCCCAGCCAAAATAACCCAGAACCATCTAAGGCAACTCCTTAGTTAGGGAAAACAAACATGAGAAGCCTGTGCTCTGGGCTGGACTGCCTTCGGCATGATGAGTCATGCACAAAGCAGCTCAGCCTCCAGATGCAGCACTTTCCAGGAGAGCTTCTGACCCCCATAGACCTTCCTGAGCTAGGCCAAGCATGGCAATCCCCTTCCCATGGATCTCTGTAGCATTCACCTTTAGAATAATGCAGGTGCTACAAATCTAGCATCTAGCTTGCCTAATTTCTCTACCAAATGCAAAACACAAGTATTGACTATTGATACTAAGCATTCCTCAGAAGGAATGGTGACCCCAGCTCAATTTCAGGCAGTCTGCAGACATTTAGAAGATGTTGCCTTTTAGCAGCCAGTGCCATTTTTATTCCTGACTATTAAACTAGGCAAAGAGAAAGCAGGTGAAAATTTTATGTGTTTCAAGGTAAGACAATGCTGTCTTCTGTGTGGTGAGGTTAGTCCTGGCATGCTCAGAGCAAGACAAGTTACCCTTTCTCTGCTGCTGGGTCCTCAGGGCTGGCTTGGGGAAGGCAGTGGCCCCAGAGCAGCCAGAGATTCAGGTGTGCTCATGTTGTCTTGCTCAGAAAGACCCAGAACTGGTGCAACAGGCTTGACTGGACTAGGACAGACTGGTTGGTGTGAGTGCTGAGCATCCTGTGGGGCTTTGGGCTGGGTGGGTGGTCCTGGTAGTGCCTTCCTTCTGCTGCATCTGCAATTAAATGCTCTGAAAAGGCCCGTTCTCTTGCAGTTTGACTCTTGTAATTGTTTTCTAGGAACTCGAACTCCCTGCCCAGCCCAGAGCTGCCAATGGTAAGAGTCTGTGAAAACTGCTGTAGATGCTGGTGGAAGTTAATTGTTCACAGAGAGCTGACCATTCTGTAGCCACCTCTACTGATTTCTCTTCTTATTTCCCTACATACCAGACACCATTCTGCTCTTCTCTCCTTTCACCACCTCTTCCAGAGTTCAACTCTGGCATGCTGCAACCTTGCTGGGAGAGCAGGTAACCAGCCTGGGGTAGTGGGATACCTCTGGAGAGACAGGATTGACAACGAAGCCCTTCCTCTTCACATATGTCTTTTTCAGAGCCTGATTGTTGAAGAAAACAAGTCTTAAGTAGTCCCTCTGCTGAGCTGCCTGTTTCTCCTTTTCACCTTGCCACCTTTAACACTTTGACCAACCAAATATAGCAGGGGGGAGAGCATTGAAAAGATATTACCTTCTTGTGATGCCTGCAAAATAAGTATGTATCTAAAGAGGAGAGAGGGGGAAACTTTGACCTCCTTTTAAAAAGCCTCACAGCTGAGAGAGGGATGCCTTCCCAATGGGAATGGCTTCATTTAAGTGCTTGCACTCTATAAAGCACAGAAGTTCACAGAGGTGAGGCCCAAAGCCCCTCAAAATTTCTTACAATTTTCATCAGTGTATCTCCACTGACATAAGTGAAATCGCACTTCAAAACTGGTTGCACCTCGAATTCAGCCAACATTTCAGCCTGTCTAGCCCAGCTACCATCAGTGGCTGGACTTCCTTGCTTTGATCTGTGCAAATTGCCAGAGCTGGTCCAGTCCCTGCTGCTGTCTCACTAGTTGCTTGCAAAATCCTGACACTGAGAGGCTGTTATTTATAGTGGTACAAACTCAGTGCAGGTCTTTGAAGCCACAGGTGTAAAGCTGCTTCAGGAGAACAGAAGAGTCCTCTCCTGATTCACTTTCCAGCCTGCAGTTAAGCCTTGCTAGAGGGGTAGTGTAAATGGTGGATTATTATCTCTTTCCACTGACAAGCTGTCAGATTACTTGACTGTTGTCATTAGTCAATGTTTTGACAATAAGAAATGATGGTACCCACACTTCCTGCTCTTGTTCAGGTATTTGGGCTTCACGGGTGTTAATTGTCTTGCACAGAGCTGAAGGCATTGGGACTTAGGCTTAGATTTTTTTGGAAAACTTTATAATGTTAAGGATAGTTCCCCTTACTACCTGGTGGATCTCATCCCTGGAGGGTTGAAAAAAATCACTTAGCCACTGAACTGCACTTGGTCGGGTAAGGTCAAGCCTGTCTTGGGGCTGAGAAGGTACGAGAGAAAGGAAAAGTCAACTCCTGCTCTATTTTCTTGGTGGCATGAATCTTCACAGGCCTCAAGCCAGTGGTTTCAACCAAGGGCCATCAATAAGGATCAGGCTTTCTATCTCTATACTCATGTATTGACTGACTGAACTCCAGCCTGGATGTTCTGTCATCTTCCTCAGGCCATGAGCTGCTTTTTCCTGGTTGTACTAGTGATAACATCCAAACTATGCTTCTTCCTTCATTGCAATAGCTGTTCCTCCCTCCCAGTCCACTTTACCTTTGGGGTGTTAAAACTACAGGCTGTACTGTACCTTCCCTGTCCTCTCAAGTGCTGTTTGGATCTGCAGACTTCTGCCTCCAGTTGTTTTGTAACTGAATTATTTATGTGCGCACTTTTTCTTTGATCCAGGATGTACCAAGACAGAACGAGGACAGCTCCTATAAGGCTGTCTTCCTGAGATACGCTAAGCAGGTATCCTATCTAAAATATCTTGCCGAAACAAAAATAAAAAAGTCATGTGGACATGTAAAAATAAAACCTGATCTACGATGTTGATACAAATCCATTTAGAAAAATGTTTTTTGGAAATGTAGCTCCATCCTCAAGTGGATACCCTGAAAGCAGTATTGATTGATCTGCCAAAACCCCCAGAAAAATGGGACATTCAGCTGGGACAGATTTGCTAGCACCATATATCAGCACAGGATTGGAGATTTGTGGTTGTGCTGGTGATGGGCTTGCATATATACTTTTTTTTTTTTTTTTTTGGCTTTGGTTTGTTTATTTGCTGAAAGTAATTAGAAAGCCTTGGGTATTGCCCCCTCTCATCAGCATAATTTTCCGTTTGCCTTCACAACATCTGGAAACCAGACATCAGTCAGTATTCGAGTAATTGATTCCCACTCTTTCAGGGCCAAACTCTGTGTGTTCACAGGAGATGCTTTTAATAGTTTAACGAAATGTTATAAAGAACTCCTCAACTTAGCGAAGAGGAAGAAGAATCAGTGCCAAAAGTCCTTGCACGATGGACCTCTTGCAGTTAATAGTTCTGTCAATGCATGAAGGTGAAAATGAACACAGGCTGCCATGCTGAATGCCCTGGGAGTGTCTCAGAGGGAGGCAGTCAGGATCAGCGATGGATGGCTGAGAGGGAAGCAGGCAGCAGTGCCTGTGCTCCCAGTCTGCTCACCCAGCTGCCTGCTGTGCCTGCCCATCGGCAGCTCCCCAGCTGGGGCCTGGTGAAGTCACCAAGTGTTCCCAGCGCTGATAAAAGTACCCCATAGTGATGGGAGTGCCTGTAACTCCCCTGCAGACTCTCTTAGGGAAGGACAAAGAGTGGCCCAGAAGTGTGGAGGGCTTTGTTATGCTCCCAGGGGGGTGCCACTGTTCCTCTGATATAACCAGAGGTCTGTCTTGGTTTCGACAGTGCATGAGTAAGAGAGTTGCGTGCAAAAGTGATGCAGAAGAAAACTTTATGCTCACAGACCTCTCTTTGCATTTTATTCTGCATTAGGGCTCAGATATTGATGCCTCGCAGCTGCAACAACTCCTTAATGACTAACTAAACATCGTATAAAGACTTATCAAGAGGTCAAGTGTGAAGTAGCCTTAAAAAATTTTCAGAATACCTGTCATCATTGCAAGATCTGGATGTTGGTTCTGGAAACCTGTTGCATGAGACAGAAAACCCCAACATCCCCAGCATGTCTTCTGAACATACACACTGCAAGTATCCCTTTTTGAACAGGTGGCTAAAATTGATAAGGCTACCTATTGTGAAATTATATTAGAAATTCTCATTTCCCTTGTCCTGTCTTGGGGTTTTTTGTGGTTTGTGTCTTTTTTTTTGGTGAGCAAAGCCAATATGTGTGAGTTTTAATTTACATGGCTGATGGTTAAGGGGTAATTATTTAATTACATTAATTAAAATCTTCTTAAATCTCATCCCTTATTTAACCTGTTGCCTTCCCCAGAAAACAAATTTTCCTGATAAATCAATTCTGTGTATCTTTTGGAAATGCTCATTGTCTGAAAGACAGATGATCTTGTGTGTAAAGAAATCACATTTTTGTACAATAATTAATGATCTAGCAGCTAAGTCATTCCTATTAGTGTTTTTATGTCACTTACTGATTTTGAAGTAAGATATTATTTATGAACAGAAAATCTGCTTTTCTGGAGAAATAATATTAAATAATTACATCTGCTGTATGATAGCATTAACTTGGTTTATCAGTGTAAGCTGTTGCATGTTAGATGTTCTGTGTAAGAATGACCTTGGTTTTCATCAATCACACAGTTTACTTCCTGTAAAACCAAATTGGAAGTGTTATAGCAATGTGATCAGATATTTTCTATGCTTCATTATGCATTCTTTTGACATTTTATTAAAACTTCATGAAGAATCAGAATAAACTAAAGCAATTAGAGCTCAGGAAGAGTCTTAAATATGTGCTGCAAACTTTACTACAGCATTCTTTCTCTTGTTTATTATACTGTATTCTGGAAGAATAGCAGTAGTTCACTGATAAATTTGAATAGAAGTGTCAAAATCTAGTTTGTATATATAAATTAAGAGAAAAATAATAAAAAATACAACTTGAATGTTTTTGTCACTTAAAATACACAGAAAGTGTCATTAAAATGCTCGAATTGCACAATGTACAATTCAGCCTAAAGCAATGCAGTTGTTGATTTTTTTCTGAAGTTCAGTTATAAAGCAGAGGAGAAGGCAAAGGGAATTTTGAGATAACTTTATCATTCTTCATGAAAAATGTTGTTGTTTGAAGAAAAAAATCTAGCTAGATTCCTTAAGTGTTAAGAGGTTTCAGAAGACAAGTTTTCTACTTTTATAAATCTTGTAGCATGCCATTGTTATGTAACTAACTTCTCTTCAGAATATTTATGTCTGCTTATTTTATCTATCTCAGCTTCCCAGCTTTTACTCAGCTTTTTACAGTTGTCGCGGTCCGGGCGTGCGAGCATTTGTACCACCTCCCAGAGAGGAAAGGGGATCAAGGGTGAAATGAGAAAAGAGAACTGCACATGCAGAGATTGAGAGAGTGTTTAATAGGCTTATTACCAGATATATTTGCATAAACCATATCTACTCAATAGAGGTACCACAATACGCCACACCCACTCACTTACTCCTTTCCCTGAGGAACGAGGGGACAGGGCAAAATAAGAACTTAATTGAGTCAAAATATGACCAGTGTGTGTGTGTGTAGTGTGTTTTGTGGGTGTATGTATGTGTATGTGTGTGTCAGATATAATATCTACCCCTTTTCCGACGTGGCCATGCTGACGGT
>JAVSBS010011947.1:81747-93370 GCA_033124195.1 Coracias cyanogaster | reverse complement strand
TTACTGTGCAGCTGGATCTTGAAGAATGAGAAGTGCCTCTACCAGGATTCCTTTACGTGCACAACAGTTTGGTTTTGTTTTTTTAAAGAAAATCAAAATAATATTCATGTGCAGAAGGCAACACAACCCAGACCAGCTGCTAACAGACTTTTTAATGCATGGCCATCAGCAAAGCTATGCATCTGCTTGACAACCAAATTTTGCCGTGCCCTCCCCCTCCCCATTCTGCCAAGTAATAGCCTCTGCTTCGAAGACCTACCCTACTCCATGCTGCCCTTCTGGATGTCCCTGAAGCCTCCATGATTACCCCTTCCTGCTCCGTGCCCTGCCAGCTGCAGCAGGAACTCACTCCCTGGCTGGGCTGCATCAATGTGTGCCCTGGGAGCTGTGCTTCCCACTGTCACCCAATTTCTCCCGGTTCAATCCTAGCCCGTGTCACTCCTCCACAGAGGCCTCAAGCTGGCTTTCAGCATTTCCCAGCTTTCCTAACCTGTCCACCTTGAAAACAGCATGAGACAGGGGCACAGCCAGAGGGCTTGAACCAACTCAGTCATGCACAAGGCTCAAAGTGCTTAGAACTTGCTTATTCAGTGTAAGTGGCCTTATCACTGTCATTTCCCTTATCCTTATTTCAAAAGGCAATAGTTTCCATCAGGGCAGGTAGGTTGGCAGAGACTGTGCAAAGTAGCTACCTCTGAGCCCAAACGGGGCACCTGTCCTTGGGGGATGGCCAGAGAGATGTCTGAGACAGGTCACACTCCCTCAGTGGACCTCATCCTGGCACATAGCCCTTGCTGCTGTTTGAGAATCTGAGCCAGATCTGAGGCTTTTTAGCTATGTGAGCCTTCACATTGGTGTCCTTCTTCCCTCCAAATGGTGACCTAACGCCTCTGTCACCCCCCTTGCTCTCACTAATTCCTTCTGGTTTTGTCAATCCTTGCAGATGAAATGACCAGCCTGGGAGGAAGATTCAGCTTCGATTCATGCAGAGGCATTTTAGCTCTGATGGATGTATCCTTTCAGCAGAAGCAATAAACTTCCCTGGTGCTGCCCATCTTGCCTTGAGTTATGGCTGATCTGAGTGTCCCAGTGTGAGAACCTGCAAGTAAATATTAGCCACAGTCCTCAATAAATAACTGTCCCAGAGTCTATGCAGGACTTTGCCATGCATGCCCTGGCTCTGGTATTTCTGCTGAAAGGTGAGACCACCCTTCTGCTACCAGCTAACCTTTTGCTCTCATTTTCCCCCTGTGGGGACCAAGACTTGGCCAAGCTTCACCCTTGGGTGCAGGTCCTAGGCAAAGCCCAAGATAAGGAGGCAGTACAGAGCTCAGCTATAGCTTGGCTCTTCCATCATGGCTGCAACCATGTTGGCCTGTGATGGCAGCTTCAACAGGCTTCTAGCACTGCCCACAAATATGATGTTAGGGAGAGAAGCACTGTCACTGCCAAATCACAGGCACTTGCCTGGCAGGCCATTTATCCTTTCCAGTCTACCTTCCCTGTTTATATGGATCACGCTGTTTTTTTCCTGTTAACAGGACAACACTGGGTACACGTTGCTGGCTATTGTAGAACAAGAGGTCTCCTTGATGAAAACATAAATTCTCCCCCATGTGATTTCTCCCCATTTCTTGATCATTGTCTCTTTTCTTCCAGGACTGCCCAAGACTCCTACGTGGTGTATGGAGTTCCACTGCCACAGTCCTTTAGGCATCCCTAGGGAATGTCTGCTGACACCCCTAGGCTCCTGCAGCTCATGGTGGGAAAGTGTTTTCTTCTATGTGGCCTATGCATGGCTCAAAGGCTGCTGTCACCTTCTGACAGGAGGCACTAGGATCAGCTCCTTATGCTCTTAGTTCCTTCAGTGCCTGTTCCTCCAGGATGATCTAGCCAGAGCTAATACTGTGCTCCCTCATGCACAGAGGCAAGGCTTGGAGCATGGGGTCATGTTCATCCACAGAGGCCTCTGTGCTCGGTGACTAAATGTCGACTGAAACAATCACTGCAGGTTCCCTTGTAGTTAAAGGCACCATATAAATAGAAATCTTTTTGTTGTCTGCGAGCACAGGTATGAGCAGCTGTACAATGTGCCAAAGAAGGTGAATTTAACTCTGAGCATAATTGAGAGCAGAAAAGCTCTTGGCTTTCTTAACACAAAGTAACAGACAGAAGAGATTGCATCTTATTTCTTTCTTTATGTGAAGGCAGCATCCTGGGGAACAAAGACAGCCCAGTTCAGCTTTCATTAACTGTTCAATTCTTAACTAAATGCACAGCTCAACTCAAACGGACGGCTGACACTGCAGGAGTTCGGGAGCCTCTGGCGAAGACTCACTAAGTACATGGTACATGGGGGCTGCTCTTTCTTCTCTGCCGATACTGTACTTCCCATCAGCAGGGCACAGATGCTCTGTCATGTCAAAGTGCTGGGAGGAAAAATGTTGCAAAGGTTGCTTGCTTAGTGGGTCAGGTTTCCATCCTCTCACACAAAGGTTGAGAGCTCAGGAAGCAGTGGTGTGTATAAAGTGTTCCAAATGAGCAGCTGAGGCTTTTCTAGTGCAGGGAATATTGAGGAAAAAGCGGGAAAAGGTAAAAAGGTCAATTAGGCTCAGAGTTTGATGGAAATCTTTGTTTGCGTGCTACCACTGGCAATTTTTTTAAAAAGCTTTCCAAGCTGAAATGAGTTCTTGAACAGAGTCATCTGAAAAGAGTCACTTATTGCTGTAGTTTGTAGTGGAAATGCATAGGATCCAATGAAAGTTTATCTTGGAGAAATGTCTGTTCCAGGATAAGCATTAGATCTGAAAGCAATGAGGGCAGTAGCTTGATATATAGAGGCCACTTAAATGCAGAGCCAGGGCATGCATGGCAGCTTCTCTGTGTCAGGTTCTTCTCCATCAGTCGTGGTGCAGGGCAGGAAGGTTTCCTGAAGCCTCAGGGTTGGGTGGGCTCTACTTTGTTTCATCCATCTTGAGATGGTCTGCGGCCATGTAGGACATGGGGTGCCAGTTCCATATCTAGCAGTTGTGCTCTTCTCCCTGACAGCACCTCGAGTGTGGCTTGTGGGGATTCAACAGTGTGTTGGAAAAGATGACCCCCCACATCACGCTGGGATTCAGGACTCCTGGTTTATTTCACATGTTATAGACAACATCTTTTTGTCACTGGAGGTGTGAGAATTCCTGTTGCTGCCTCCACACATAAACCAGGGAGAGTGAGCAAAAAGACTTCCATGCACCCAAAACTGTGGGCTCTCTTACACAGTAACATACTGTTTGAGCCTTCTGGAAGTGGGTCTCCTTTGTCACGGTCAGCCTATCTCATCTGTCAGACTTCTTTGCAGCCTATTTATTAAGGAGGGAATGCATCCTATGTGATTAGATGTAGTAGTATATTTGGGGAATGCTGACAGGGGCTTGAAATCTGCATTTACACTCTTTTTTAGGAGATCTTCAGCAAGGCAGACCGAAACCATTCTGGATTTCTTGATGTGTCTGAACTGAAGAGTGCAATACAAGCAGCAGGTATGTCCGCAGGTGATGAGTAGCTCACTTTCTTGTCCCTGTGGCAGGGAAGGAAAAGATGAAAAAGAGATCAGAAAGGAAAAAAGAGCTTCAGAGAGAAAGCAGTTTGGATTGCACAGAGGTGCCTGTTAGATCCCAGCTCTACTCAGAGGTCTGCATTGTTTTAGGGCATTGGGTCAGAAAGCTCATTTCAGGGAGAAACCCTTCACACTGCAGCTGGGGAGCCAGCTGAGAGATGCAAAGAAGCACAACACTAGCCAGAGCCTTGCAGACGAGCTTATCCATAGTCTCTCTAGGTCATGGACAAAACATCCACCAGAGGAAAGGAGTAAGGAGCTGTCCATGCCTCTGCTTGCCCCAACTCCTGCAGTTTCTCTCCAGGGCAGTGACTATATCTATAAGGGAAAGCCACAGTGACAGGCAGTTATTGAGTGTGCACTGACCTCTGTTGGCTACAAGAATGCTGAAACTCGCAGTGAGCGCATGGGACCCCTTCATAAGAGTGAAGCATTTTAGATGGAGATTTTGTGCATGAAATACAGCTCTGAGACAGCAGTCTTCTTATAATCGTACAGTAGAGATGCTCCCATTTGTCTGCCTGGAGCTTGGAGGGGTATTGTCCCCAGGAGGAACCTGGTGCAGAATAGGCTATTCGTGGAAGCCATCAGCTCAGGAGACGTATGTGTAATTTTTTTTCCTGCTAAGGGTTAAGCAGAGCGTTAGCATCTGCCTGAGGAGCACAGCACTAATGTGCCAAATGTCAACGGAGAAGCTGCCAGGTCCATTCTGTAAGAAAGGTGCTAAAGTGTAAAACTGGGAGGAAAATTGTACATTGAGAAGTCCTGGCAGCCAAAACAGTGCAGCTATTTGAAGGCATAAAAAGGCACCATTAAATGGCAAATTCAATGCACGTTAGGCTATGAGCCATTCTGAGTGGAGGAAAAAGAAAATTATACACTCATTCTTGCATTCTTCTGAGCCACACATCTGCATTTGAATCTGGCTTTGCAGTAGGATTCTCCCTATCCTAGCTTTTGAGCAGGAAGGAGTGGACAGCCCCAGCAAGTGTTTGAGAGGTTGGTGCTATCTCTGGGAATGGCACTAACGTAAACACAAGTCCTAGCCAGCTGTTCCCTGAAGTGTTCAGTGCTTTCCCCAGCAAAGCACTGAAGTGTGTGCTTAATTTTCTCTGTTGTCCTAATGCTTCAAAGCATAATAGGTCAAATTTTCTGCCAGAGTAAAGCAGGCTAGCTGCATGAACAGCAGCACTGCCCTGAAATGCAGGAGCATTTACCTGGTGTATTTACAAACTCCTCCTGGCAATATTACATGCATCAAAATAATTTTAAGGAGTAGGGAAACATAAAGTCTGCATTTTAAAGCTTGACTAAAACCAGAGTGAGGAATCCAGCAGGCAAAAGTTGTGGGGAGTAGTCCTACACATAAGCAAAAGCACGTAACGGAAATGTCTTGGGAACAGAGAGGATTGTCACCTCAGTCTTGTTGATGAGGTTAATTGAGAGACATTGCCAGGTCAGCGGATTCCAGAGCAAGTATATCCCAAACAGACCATGTCAAATTGTTTGTGTTTTACTACTGTAAGACATGATTATAGCATCTCATAAGCAGCACTGCAATGCCCGCTGGAATCTGCTCCCCAGAGAGAGCTTGACTGAGTTCCCACTGCCTTTAGAAGGTTAAAAATGAGCTAGAATTCATTGCCCACTACTACAGTGGTTTTTGGTAGCAGCTTAAAACTGGACTCAAAGAAGAAATGTCATTAATTAGATTATTTTATTTTCAATTACTAACTTTTCCTCCCAGGAAAAAAAAATTGTAAAACGAGGTTTATCTGAATCTGGAATGTATTTTAAGCCCAAATGTATTTCATGGAATCATAGAATGGTTTGGGTTAGAAGGCACCTCAAAGATCATCTGCTTCTAACCCCGCTACCATGATTTAAATACCCAGCATTTTGTATCTGCTTCCTGCTGAAGATCTCCCACTAGGCTCATGCAACCAGTTAGTTAACATAGTTACCCACTTCCATTTGCTCTATTTCCATCTACACAGGTGTAGAGAAACCATTTCCTTCTTTTCTGCATGCCCAAATAATTTGGCTCCGTAATGAGTTTATTTAAAACGGAAAAGTTTAGGGCTGGCTGAGGAAGCTGGAAAGTTACTTCTCTTCCTGCTGAGCCACTAAAAACAAAGAGTGAGCAAATAAGACTTTTCTGAAATCGCAGAGAATGCATTAAACCAAAGCTATCAGTTCAGTTCTCTGCAGAAGATTTCTCTTTTGTTTAGCAAATCAGCTTTTAGTGCAAAATATATTTAAATCATTCCTCTTACACAGTGAGCACATTTAGGGTAGTTTTATTTAACTAATAGGAGACTCATTCTAAAAGGCAATTTTTGTTCATTCAATTGAATACCAATTTCCATCCAAACAGACTGTGACACAAATACTGAATAATCAGCTAATAAAAAAGAAATGCACCCTTCACCATTTTCTAATAGAAGAGAAAATGTAAAAATTAAGAATCCCAGCCATGCTGTCCTGCATAATAACATGATCGTGCGGTATCTCCTGGTTTAGCAGAAAGTGCCAGTGGTATTGTAAATGCTACGCTCAGACTTTAACAGTTATGAGCCAAAGAAAATTACCCTTTCTTATAGAAAATAGAAGCTAAAAAGCCAAAGCAAGATAACACTAGATTAGTTAACTCAGTTTCCTGCTTGCTGACTTAAGACACAATTCAAGTAAGTGACTTTGATTTCCCATTACTCTACCTCAACTCTTATACTTGAGAAAAAGCAAGCTGCTGTCCAGGGATGCAGAGACCCAGCATGACAGGGTAGGGGGCTGAGGGAGGGCCCCAGCTTCTTTTCAGGGTGTACAAGGCCATCAGAGCTCATCCATCATCCCATGGTGTGTCCCCACTGCTGTGTTCCTCCTCCCTCCACAGGTCTGGCAGCTAACGAGCAGCTCCTGCGCTTGATGGCCTTGCGCTATGGTGATGGTGCCAGGAGAATTGGCTTCTCTGACTTTGTGTGCTGCATGCTGCGCCTTGAAACCATGACCTGTGAGTCTCAGCACTGGGGCTTTGGGTTGGGCAGGGGATGTGGCAGCAGGAGAGTTTGCAAAACCACACTAAGGGCAACAGCAGGAGGCAAGGGACGTTGTTAGACATGTTAGATACAGGTCTGCCAGCATAGCTTGGAAATAACAAACCTGCCTAAAGTCCAGGCATGGTCCAGGGAACCCTTTGGGCATCCTGTTTGCCAGAAGCCAAATTTATCTCCTACCCACAGGAGCAACTAGCTGTTAGAGAGCGGTTTAGTGCTGAGAGAAAGCAGCAGCTGGGAATACAGTGATGCCTTTGCTGAAAGGGGCCAGAGGGAAGGTCAGCCCCGTGTTTCCCATCAGAACTCACCAGAGTGCCTGTGGCCTGCAGCGGCATCATGCTGCCTTGTGTTTTTCCCTGCTGAGGAGCAATGGTAATGTACGTCCAGAGCTTCTCCAGCTACAAATCCTTTTTTGCTTCATGGATTTAGCCCAGCTTCTGCAGGCTATTCTTACACCCCCTATGCACTAAGACTCGTTTTCTAAACACAAGATGTGTCCTTGCGCTGGTGCCCTTCCACACAAGCTGGAGCTTCCTTGTCCACAGCAGAATTTCTTCCAGGGTGGTGTGAAGCATCGCCTGTACTGCTGAGGGAAGACTGGATGCATTCATGCCTAGTGAAGAGGAATGAGGCAACACATCTCAAGTGGAAAGCTTTCTCTTTTGGTTAAAAGTCAGAGAAGTCTGAATCACAGCAAGGGAGATGCTTTTTTTTTTTTTTTTTTTAACTGGGAAGATGTTTTTCCCACCAACTTCAGTGAAGTTCTTTCACTTTTTTGGTAAGGAGCAGGTCTGAGAGCCTTCTCAGTGAATAAAAAACCCATGCCATGTGTTGAGCTACTGTCTTTCAGGTGCAGTGAGGGAGTGTCTGTACACATGCCTTTGCCTGAAAGTAAATGGAATTCTCATTTACAAAAGCATAATTTTTACTACTGTAATAATAAGCATTTTGACTGGAAATACCGGTAGTTAAACAAAGCCAGCAATTGTGACCCATGTGCTAGAACATTGCTACAGCAATGTAGCTCATCTTTGGAATAAGCAGGGTTTCAACAGCACATGGAAATGAGTGTTCATTTTTTCCCATGTGTTTTTACCACTGATGTTTTCTGGGTCAATAGTGGTCAGCAGATCCACTTGGATGACACTGCCTAAAATCCCATTTCAAGGGAGTACAGCAGAAGTTGCTCAGAAAGTCAGAGAGTGTCCTGATTTTAATACTTTCATTAGAAGCAGATAACTTGTATACACCCATTTTTTTTTATTATACTTGTCACTTGCTGTAGATGAAAATGGCTAAATTAATACCATGGCATTTTTTTTACCTTAAAAAAAATCCTCTTACATTTTAAGTGCCAATGTAAAGACAATTCCTTTATACGCATGTGGAAAGGAATCTCTAAAAATTTCATTGCTGTCTGTAATGAGAGTCTTAAAATGCTCTCGACTCTTTCAGTTATCTCTTTACAGCAGGTTTAATGTGGAATACATTCCTCAAACTTTTCACATCATTGTGAAGAAGATTATTACAGGAGAGGATAAGGATGCTGAGTGGGAGTAAAAGGCAGTCCACCTTTATAATGATGTGAATGCAGCAGGAAAGATAAAATCTGTCCTGTTTGAATCATTACTCATCCTTTCAAGATAGCCAGAGATGAGACCCAAACCAAAAGCAGCAGCCCTTTGCAAATTCTATTTAACTGAAGTTAATGAAGCAGTAAAGGGGCTCTTTTGCTGCCCAGAGGAGATAACTTCAGCTCTGCTATTTGTTCCTAAAAAGTCTCCTGGGCACAAGCCCAGCCCTGTAAATACAACCTTGTGAAGGGACTGGGTGCAACACAGGGGTTTCCATATTCTGTGATTTCCTTCAGAGCAGTATAGGCTGGATGTAGTCCATCATGTTAGCTTTCCTCTCTGCTTTCTCTCTGCTCTGGATCATATAGGTAGATCTGGTTGCCTCCCAAGGGGCAGAGGAGCAATGTGCCCTTCTGCCCTGTTTCTACGTGCTCCTGGTAGCCTTGCACTTTTTTCTAAAGCTGGACAGGTCTCAAAACGTTCATGATCTTACAATGCCTTTTCCATTCAGGGTGGGAAACAGGTTCCTGGAGAAATGTGTCATTCAAGGACTGACAGATTTAAATTTGTTTCAGCGTTTTATTACTGTTTATAACAGCACATTTCTAGGAGAAAAGTAATTTCAAAATAAATAAAAATAACTCAAAATACTGTGTTTTGACTTTATCCAGAGACTTGGGTTTGAACGTTTCTCCTAGACAAACTGCAATATAAATGTGCACGCAGAATATCAATATTTGAATGGATTTAAATTTTCTGATGGCAGAGTGTTCTGTCAGAAAACTTTTGGCAATGTTAATTTCAAACTCCAGCTGAATAACAGCAGCATCTGCATTTAGATTCCCTGGAAAAAGCTTGGGAGGCATACTAACGACTTCAAGAGAATAACTTTCTTTAGGGTGCACCATGATCACTCACTGCCAGGCAGGACAGAAAAGGATCAACAGAAAGTTTGCCTGCGGGAAGATGTGTTTTATTAGTTCACCATTCTCCTGTCAGTCTTCAGGAGGGAGCTACAAGTGAAACAAATCATGAGAGGAGATTAAAGCTGTCACACGGGACACTCCTTGTCGCTACAATTTTGCCAAATTCTGGCCCTGCAATGGGAATGTCTTCCTAGGCTGTGATCAAAGGGCCAAGGCAGAGGGGCTACCCAGCATGGAAATGAGATGTGGCTAAGCAGGGCAGTGTAGGAGGATACCTCAGTCAAGCAGAGCATCCCATCTAAAGGATTGCAGCTCTGCTCCTCCGCTGCCTCAGCCTTATCATAGAATGGTTTGTGTTGGAAGGGACCTTAAAGATCATCTACTTCCAACCCTTCTGGCAGGGACACATCCCACTAGACCAGGTTACCCAAAACCCTGGCCTTGAACACTTCCAGATATGGGCCGTACGCAACTCTCTGCACAACCTTTTACAGTGCCTCACCACCCTCACAGTAAAGATTTTCTTGATAATAGCTAATGTAAATCTAGCCTCTTTCAGTTTAAAGCCGTTACCCCTTTTCCTGTTATGAAACCCCTGATAAAGTGTCCTTCCCCATCTTTTTTGTAGGTCCCCTTTAAGTACTGGAAGGCTGCTAAAAAGTCTCCCTGGAGCCTTCTCTTCTCCAGTAGGAACAACCCCAACTCTCTCAGCCTGTCTTCATAGGAGAGATGTTCCAGCCCCTTAATCATTTTCATGGCCTTCCTCTGGACCCACTGAAGCAAGTCCATGTCCTTCTTACACTGGGCCCCCAGAGCTGGACATAGTACTCCAGGGGAGGTCTCACCAGAGCAGAGTAGAAGGGGAGAATCACCTCCCTTGACCTACTGGTCACGCATCTTTTGATGCAGCCCAGGATGTGACTGGCTTTCTGCACTGTGAGTGCACGTTGCTGGGTCATATTCAGTTTTTCATCCACCAATATCCCCAAGTCCTTCTCTGCAGGGCTGCCCTCAATTTACTCGTCACTCAGCCTGTATTTGTGTTTGGGACTGCCTTGGCTCACGTGCGTGTCTGTGTTGCATTCTTGCTTCCTCCTCATTAAATAAGATGTTTTTGTTCTACGCCTAGATGCATTTCAAAACTTAGCAGAAGGTGGATCACAAATTTTGATGACAGCAATGGAGGTAAGAATGCTCCTTCCTTCTCTTTTCTCCAGGTCTGAAGTGGGACCACTGAGTATGGTAGCACGAGTGCGCTGTTAAAGATGATGTTGCTAGGGGTTTTGCCTCTGGCACCAACAGTGGTGAGGGTTTTGCCTGGCTTGATGTGCCTACTGGTTGAGAGGTATTTCCCTGGAGTTCCCTGTCCCCCATCACGCAGCCTTGCAAGGGTGGGCACAGCTCAGCAGTGGCCATCTGCATCCGAAGCACAGAGTCTTCCCTTACTGACACCAGCTTGTCATTGCTGGAAAGATTGCTCAAAGTGACTTTGAGGAAGTGTCAAAAAAAAAAAAAAAAATAATCCATGCCCTCATTTCTTACCACCCCATCTGTTAATTCTGAATTGCAAAACATCCTGGTTGTAAGAAAGAACTAGCAGACAAATGTTTGCTGCTGCTGTTTGTCTTAAAAGCACAGCCTGAAGGATAGCTAGCTTAATGGGGATACATCAAGCTTTTTATCAGCTAGTCTGAAGCAAAAATCCTGCTGTGCTCCATAGTGATATGCCTGACTGCTGCATTTTATCAGTCTGGGGACTGTTATTTGACAACACAGTGTTTAAAAAGATTTAAGAAAAAAAAACATTTTACAACCTTGCCAGCGCCTGTTTACACTCTGTGGTTAGTTCAGTGCGTCACAGGTCATTAAATCTGTTTTGCACCAAGAGCTTGAGCACAGTTTCCAAGCAGAGGCCCTGAACCTGTTTTATGGGACAGTCTGCAGGATCTAGCCTGTCAACCTGACCTCGGTACCGGAGAAGATTATGGAGAGGTTCATCCTGGATGCGCTCCCGCAGCAAGTGCGGGACAAGTGCAGGGGATCAGGCCTAGCCAGCATGGGTTCACAAAGGGCAGGTCCTGTTTAACCAACCTGATCTCCTTCTATGACCAGGTGACCCACCTAGTGGATGAGGGCAAAGCGGTTGATGGTGTCTACCTGGACTTCAGTAAGGTATTTGACACCATCTCCCACAGCATCTTGTTAAACAAGCTGGTGGCTCATGGTGTAGACAGGTGTACTCTTCACTAGCTTAAAAAGTGGCTGGACGGCCGAGCCCAGAGAGTTGTGGTGAATGGAGTTAAATCCAGTTGGTGGCTGGTCACAAGCGGGGTCCCCCAGGACTCAGTTCTGGGGCCAGTCTTGTTTAATATCTTTATCAATGACCTGCATGAGGGGATTGAGTGCTCCCTCAGTAAATTTGCAGATGACACAAAATTAAGCACAAGTGTCGATCTGCTTGAGGGT
>JAVSBS010011947.1:64638-81647 GCA_033124195.1 Coracias cyanogaster | reverse complement strand
CTGGTCGACAGCCGGCTGAATATAAGTCAGCAGTGTGCCCAGGTGGCCAAGAAGGCCAACAGCATCCTGGCTTGTATCAGCTATGGTGTGACCAGCAGAAGTAGGGAGGTGATTGTGCCTCTGTACTCGGTGCTCGTGAGACCACACCTTGAGCACTGTGTCCAGTTTTGGGCACCACAGTATAAGAAGGACATGGAGGTGCTGGAGCAGGTCCAGAGAAGGGCAACGAAGCTGGTGAGGGGTCTGGAGAATATGTCATATGAGGAGTGCTTGAGGGAACTCGGATTGTTTAGTTTGGAGGAGGCTGAGAGGAGACCTCATTGCTCTTTACAACTACCTAAAAGGAAGTTGTAGTGAGGCTGGTGATGGTCTCTTCTCCCAAGTAACTAATGACAGGATGAGAGGTAATGGCCTCAAGTTGCACCAGGGAAGGTTTAGCTTGGATATCAGGAAGTTCTTTACTGGAAGAGTGATAAGGCATTGGAACAGGCTGCCCTGGGAAGTGGTGGAGTCACCATCCCTGGAGGTGTTAAAAAAATGGGTAGATGTGATGCTTTGAGACATGGTCTAGGCGTTAGGGAGCCATTCGATGAAGGCTGGACTAGATGATCCTCAAGGTCTTTTCCAACCTAAATGATTCTGTGATTCTGTGATAATGGAGTTCCCAGAGCCTGCTATCGTTTCCACTTGCAATCATGCAGGTGCCATCCTTTCCCAGCAATTGCTCCTGCTGCAGCTGCTGCAGTAATTTATCATGGAAAGCAACATATGGAATGTGTTTTTGAGTCTGAGCTATAATAAGGGAAAAAGGCAGTTCCAACCCCCCTCAACTATCCCATATAGGACAAAAGGTCGTAGTCTGAAGGTAAGAGACATGTCTGAAGGCTTAGTGTAGTATCACTGTCTAAATGTGCCTTTTCTTCTCCTTTTTCCAGTGGCTGACTCTCGTCATGTACACCTAAAGAGATGGCAGAGCTCAGTGTGGCTGGTAAGAAATCTCCTCAGTACTACACATACTGAGAAGAAATGGATGGGTGCCCTTGCAGTGGCCACAGTAAATATGAATAGAGGCCTTACAGAAAACTCACCCTGGGGTTATGGTGGGTTTTGAGAGAAAGAGAAGGACGAGAGCTGCAGCATGAGTGGGGCTGGAGAGGGGCTGCAAAGGGAATTGGACTTTGGGCTGTTTTTCCTGATGGCATTAGCAGTTGCTCAGACCACCAGTGTCTCAGCCACTTGCCCTGTGTTACTACCAGAGGCAATACATTTCAACAGATCAACTAGCAGAACTTGCATTTTTTGTCTTCTGAGGGATGCAATTATTCCCGCATATCTTAAATAACTGCAGCAAATGTAAAGCCAAGCAGAGAGGATATGAGGTCACTTAGATTTCTTGTTCAGTCTGGTTTCACATTTTAACTGAATTATGTGATGTAGTTTACCTTTGAACAACATTCCCTAACCTTGTGCTTCATTTGATGTTTGCTCCTTCAATGTCAGGCCTGGAGAGGAGCTTTTTGGTCCTGAAGTTTACTTGGACTTTCCAATTTTGCTGTTTGATTTTTATGAAGGACTCCGCCTTCTCCTACAAAACTTGTCCTGTTTATAAATCCATAAATGATCTTGACCATTATGCTTCTACTATCCCATTGGGACATAGCTGTTTCCAATTGCAATGACAAAACGTTCCTGCTGGTCTCAGGAACTTGGCACTGAGGAGAAAACGGAGAAAACCCAGCCCTTAGAGAAGATGTGCAGTGGGGAGCCAGCAGCCTCCTGCCATTGTGCTGCACTTGACCCCAGAACTCATGGATTACCCTTGGGCAAAGTCACACACTTTCCTTATCAACCCAGTTCAAAAATGGAGTGAAAAAAGCCCCCCCAAAACCACAGGACCTTCACTGAAATCCAGGGACTACATTCAGAGGCACCTTCCTATAGACTGGAATTACTATAATAAATAACACATGAACAGCATCTTTGATATCTCACATCTGAAGGCAGTTGACACTGGATGCTAGCTTTGGTGAGAAGTTGAAAGGGGAAATGAATAATCAGGGTGCAAATCACAGTTCCCTGGGAAAAAAGCATGGTAGATTCAGACCCAAGTCAGAGATGGTTCCATGTCTTTCACCCTTGGCTCCAGGACAACATTCAACCCCAGCTTCTCTATCTTGGCTCCTAGTTGCATCCAGTGTGTCCATCTGCAGCAGTAGCTGGATTTCACCACTCAACACTGTGATGCCTTCCTCCCTCTGAGCTCTGTTAGCACATAGTTATTTGTTTGGAAGTCTATGCTTTGCGTTCAGAGAGATTTGAGCAGTGCACCTGCTTATTGTCCCAGCCAGGCTGTATTTTGATGCGTTGATGTGTAGACAATTCACAACAGATCACCCACCCCTTGTACTGCAGGCAATCATTAGGAAAATATGAGACCAGAAGGACCGCACTTTGGGGAATGAAGTTGCTTAAAATATTGCTTGCAAATGATATTCATAGTCTATTTAGTATTCTTGTTTCCTTTCATGAATCATTCATAAACTGATCATAACTTCTGCAAATATATAATTAATCATAATTTTCACTTACTGGTTTTGAATGAAATTCTGCCCATAGGGTGTTCATAAGCAGTTCACTTGAACAATTTAACAGCCACTTGCAGCCAGAGACTGGGCAGTCAGAGCAGAGGCCCCTGTGAGGACTGAAACTCTTTAAACTAGAGCTTAACAAATTGTGAGCAATGTGGGAAAACACACTTGGCATTTGTTGGAAAAGATATTCTCATTAGTGATTTCTAAAGACTGATCTCCAGTGTTTTGAGTGAGTTTCTTTACCTCTGTTTTAGGTGGCTTTTCTGCTCCTCAGTAGGACACAGCCCAAGGGCATCCCATACAAGTGCCATCCATGGGGTTCTTGAAAAACCACCATGAAGGACTGAAGCCAGGTTTCCTATGTACATTTGCTCGATGGTACTCAGATGTTAGGATGAAGAGTCCTTTTCAGGCTAACTGGAGTTTCTTTGGAGACAGAAGAGGAGATAATGGGAGAGATCCATGGGCAAGCTGGTAGTACTCAATGGTCTGGGCAAGCTGGAAGTGCTGACTGTGGTCTCCTCTCATCTTCCTGTAAATAGTACAACTGGTTCTCCAGATTAATGCACGGGAACAGCACCATTAACTCTGTTGCAAATAAGCATGGAATCAGTCCTTCTATGTGGAAGGAGTGTCTCTCATGTAGTGTGCTGGTTTTGGCTGGGGTAGAGTTAATTTTCTTCACAGTAGCGAGTATGGGGTGGTTTTGGATTTGTACTGGAAAGAGTGTGGTTAATGCAGAGATATCTTAGTTACTACTGAGCAGGGTTACACAGAGTCAAGGCCTTTTCTGCTCCTCTCACCAGCCCACCAGTGAGCAGGCTGGGGGTGCACAAGAACTTGGGAGGGGGCATGGTTGGAACAGCTGACCCCAACTGACCAAAGGGTTATTCCATACCATGTGATGTCATGCTCAGCCTATAAAGCTGGGGAAAGAAGAAGGAAGGGGGAGGACATCCAGAGTGATGATGTTTGTCTTCCCAGGTAACCGTTACATGTGGTGGAGCCCTGCTTTCCTGGAGACGCCCAAACACCTGCCCTCTGATGGGAAGTGTGCATGAATTCCTTGTTTTACTTTGCTGGTGTATGTGGCTTTTGCTTTACCTATTAAACTGTCTTTGTCTCAACCTATGAGTTTTCTCACTTTTACCCTTCTGCGTCTCTCCCCCATCCCAACGGCAGGGGAGTGAGCGAATGGCTGTGTGGGGCTTGGGTGCTGGCACGGGTTAAACCATGACACATAGGTAGCAAAACCAATTAAGACACAGTTTTATTTGAATTATTTTTTAATTTGCTTGCTTGCCATTCCTAAATGCCAGAAAAAGGTTGAAGAAATTAGTTGTAATTCATAACACCAGAATCTTTGTGGTTTTTATTTTTAACATTTTATTAATAAATTTTTTTAAAAAAGGGAAAGAAGTCTTATACATATTTCTGTTTGTCAACTGCAGGGATTCCTTTTTTTTTTTGCTACAGTAATTAAGAGGCATGTTAGAGATGTAGAACAGATTGTTCAGTGTTTTTTTCTGATTTCCAGCATCTATGTCAGGACTGCCTGGGAAGAGACAAGTTTATCTGGACTGTATTCTCTTTCTCTGTCCTGATGTCTTTAAAAAAGTAGGGCTTCTTCAGATTCAAAAGTTTAACTTAAATCTGCTAAATAACTGTAACCTTTCTGTAGCCCACACACAAACTCTGCTTTTATACTTTTTCATCATGGCAATAAAAGAAAATCTAGTGCTCTATTCTACTCAGCTATTGAAAAAAAACTGTAAAAATCTCTGAAGATTCTATTTGTGAAAATGCCAAAAAATAAGGATGCAGATGTCAATGGATGAAAGCAATTCAGGGTTGTCATGGCAATATAATTCACACCATGCCTCATCCAGACCCGCTGCACAAGTTTCCATTGAGGTGTCCACACACTAGCAACAGTTTTACTCCTTTGGCAATGAGATGTTACACACTGGAGCAACAACTACATCCCAAGGTAAAGAAGGGACACATGTCTTTGTTATCATGAGGTCAGTTTGTGGCAGTGTCTCATTCTGCAGCTTGTAGACCATTACTCAAGTAGGCAAGTCTTATGCGAGTGGGGCCACTGAACCCACTCTTTCACTGAAAATGAGAGGAAAGGGAAATTAGTAAAATTAGACTATATTTTTCAGTAATGTTTTCAAAAACTGATTCCTTCTCCAAAGTGTGACTTGCACATAGAATCATAAAATGTTTTGGGTTGGAAGAGACCTTAAAGATTATCAACTTCCAACTCCCTTGACGTGGGCAGGGACACCTTCCACTAGACCAGGTTCCTCAAGGCTCCATCCAGCCTGTTCTTGAACACATCCAGTGTAGGGGCAGCTACAACCTGTTTCAGTGACTCACCAGACTTATAGTGAATAACTTCTTTCTAATTTCTAATCTAAATCTATCCTCTTCAGTTTTAAAGCCATTACCCCTCATCCTATCACTATAAGCCCTCATAAAAAGTCCCTCCCCAGCATTCTTGTAGACCCCTTCAGATACTGGAAGGCTGCAATGACGTCTCCCTGCAGCCTTCTCTTCTCCAGGCTGAACAACCCTAACTGTCTCAGCTTGTCCTTGTCGGAGAGCTGTTCCAGCCACCTGATCATCTTCATGGCCCTCCTTTCGACCCACTCGAACAGGTCTATGTCCTTCTTGTACTGGGGGCTCCAGAGCTGGACACAGTACTGCAGGTGGGGTCTCACAAGAGTAGGGTAGAAGGGGAGCATCATCTCCCTCAGCCTGCTGGCCACGCTTCTTTTGATACAGCCCAGGACACGGTTGGCTTTCTGGGCTGCACTCACACATTGCTGGCTCACGTTGAGCTTACTGTCAATCAGCACCCCCAAGTCTTTCTCCTTGGGACTGCTCTCAATCCACTCATTGCCCAGCCTGTATTTGTACTTTGCCCCAAACCAGGTGACCTGGCCCACATCACACCTGAGATCATTAATCATTAAGATCTGTGAAAATGCTGGCAAAGAGAGAAGATAAATAAAATGTGGCCATGGAAAAAGAAATACGCTTTGCTAAAAATGCATTATTAGTAGATCTGCTTCAGTGATGTATGTTTAGTTTGGCTTGGAAATTAATAAAGAGTAAGTAGAAATTTGGAAGTGCTCCTGTATGACATCCAGCACAGTTCAGGGATGCTTAAGCTGGCTCAGACCTGCTGGGAACAAGCTCTTTGTAGCTCCATAGAAGTCACCTGTGGTAAAATCATGAAATTCAGTTCAAGACAACAGGTTTAAATACATTATTGTTGTGTGAAAGTCCCATCTATAAAAATACAAAGCCATTAAGATTGGAACATTGAATCAATCTTAAAAATCTTAATTTGCAGACAATGTATTGCTTTTCCTTTTGTTACAGTGCATAACTGCCTGTCTGTGGAAGGCAGTTCTGCTTGTCATTAGACAAAGATCCTTGTCTCTAATAACTTAGTCTGGCCACAGACTGAAATGTTTCTTCTTCATTAAAAGACACCAGACATCCCAGGTGAGAAACATTGCCAATAAGTAAGATGTCTCCCCGAGGACAGATTCTGGGGATGCTGGCTCTTCTCACGCAAGGGGTGTGTGTCCCATGGGCAGAGCTACCGTAGCTGGTCGCTGCTGCAGACACTGATGGATGGAGCCCACTTCACCTCCATCTCAGCACTCTGGCGTGTGCAGTCTGTGCACACCAGCAGCCCCAGGGATGAACCTACAGCCCCTTTGGGTTTGTGGGCTGGCGCCTGCATGCTGGTCCTGCGCTGGGGCAGAGAGTAATAACTCACTGCTGTCAAGCTGAGCCTGGCTGCCTGTCTGTAGCCTTGGAAGAATTGGTGCTCCACTTGATTTATACTTCCAACCAAGCTAATTAAGCAACAGTTCAGGGGGAATCCATCATTGTGACAGACTTGTTGATTAACCATCCCACAAGCAAAGTCAAGGGTGTTTCATAGCCTGGAAAAAAAAAAAAATCAGGTCAATAGGGAGAAAAACAATGATTTGCCCATAATACAACAGTGACTATTATTTCCAAAAGCAACAAGAAGCTTAATATATTTCACAAACACAGGGGTTGATGTTCAAAACAAAGGCAGCTCAGATCAGTGGGATGTTAGATAAAGAGAAAAAACTTCTAAGTCTCATCTTTGTGTGATCACGCTGTGAAGGCCAACTTTATGGGGATGGTGCCCCTATTAAAATTATCTGTTCACCTTCATCTGTGTTTGCCAGCTCTGAAGTGTTAGTGCAAACCCCGCGAGGTTTCTGGCATTTGTGAAAGCTCTGAGATTTGTGCAATTATAACAATATCATCTCTAACTTTTTTGTGAGAATCAGTTTCTAGTCCTCAGGGACATGAGTCTGAAAAGACATAAGAAATTGAAGAGAAAGACCTCAAACAAATGCTTTATTTTTAGATCTTCATGATGCTGAGACCCTCAAGAGATTAAGAAGCAGGCAATGTGAAGAAGCAGAAGCTGAAGCAGATGAGATTAGTGATGCTGAACTCCCTAGGACTGAAGACAGGATAAAGAGCTGATGAAATTAGGTAGGATCTGAGAAAACCATTAGCATTAGAAGGACCTTGGCACAGAAGTAGTGACAGCTGACCCTGCAAACATAACCTCTGGATGTAAATCTTGAAGCCTTGCCATTAACTGCCTTTCTGCTAGGCCCTG
Source organism: Coracias cyanogaster (assembly GCA_033124195.1). NCBI lineage: Eukaryota > Metazoa > Chordata > Aves > Coraciiformes > Coraciidae > Coracias > Coracias cyanogaster. Next base: position 74,363 of record JAVSBS010011947.1, on the reverse strand, counting down.
GAGGCCCCATGTCTGGTGTTTGGATGGAGGAGGAAGCTCTCACATGTTGCCTACAGGGCCTGATCCTGCAGATGTTCCCAGAGCTTGCAGCCTACAGGCTGTGTTTTTTGGGGCCAATGCTTCAGTGAACCCATCTTGCCACTGTGGTATGGGAGACCAGGAGTGTTCATGGCCAGCCTTGGAGTACCTGAACGTTCCTTTCTGCCTTTGACTGTGCCTTGGGTCTCTCACAGAGAAACTGCTGCCATTTATACAGAATAACTGAAACACTTTCGAAGCAAGAAAAAATTGCACAACCTCATGCATTGCTGAAGCAGGGAAGGGTGGGTTTGACCCTGGCAGTGAGCAGCCCACTGGCCCATGCACTTCATGGCAGACACTAGTGATTTTTACTTTTTCTTTCTTAATGCAATGATGTTCTTGAAGCAGGGAGCAACTGTGCCATGCCGCAGCAAATGCTCTGACCATGGTCTCCAGAGTTGCACGCATCTCTCAGGCAACAATGCAACACTAAGGGACTAGGTGCAGCCTGGATGGATGCCTGCACACCTGGGAACGCTCAGCCCTTGCTGCTGCCTTCAGAGAGATGGTGACCCTTTCCCAAAAGAGGTACCTGTCCTTCTCCCAGTAACCCAAACTCAGGGAGGCAGGTGGAAAGCCCATCAAGAGTGACCAGCTGGCCTGTGTTTAGGTAGCTCAGCAGGAGCATAGGCAGATGTTGGGACCATTTGGTCCAATGCTGCATTTGGCATTTTTGTGCTTAGCCTTAGCACTTGTCCTTAGGATCTCTTTGCTGCAGGGATGGAGCTGAAACATTCACTATTCCTTACCCAAAATACCTTATCCTGTAGTTCCTGTCTACTCTACTTGCACCCAGCCCCACCCTCTGATAGCTGCGCCTTTTCAGCCCTGAGGTGCCCGGACAGACCAAGAACATGCCAGCCTTTTCAGAGCAGGGTTCCCAATGACCTCTGCCATGCTGGCCAATGTTTCCTTGGGTGCCTGCTGCCAGCTGTGTCAGCAGCTGTGTCTGGGGTGGGTTTCTCCAGCCCACTGTGGCACTAGGGTCCATTTCTGCTGCATGGCAGTGACATCTAGAGGCTCCCTGGCCTGATCTCCTGTCTCTCACTGTTCGCATGCCACTGGCAGAGCTTGGCAGAGAGAAACCTCCTCCTCACAGAGCCCCTGGGAAGCCCATTCACAACGTAAGGGTGAAGTACCGAAGGACTTAAATCCAAGCTCCTTCTCTCACCTTCCTTCCGTAAGCCTTGTTGTAGCACCTCAAGGAAATTTTATATTGCTTCTGGAATCCCAAAGGTTTGAGGGAGCCAAGCCATGTCCTTTCCCCAAAACCAAACTGGTGCTGATTAACAATGCACACATCTTGCCAGATTAGAAAATATTATTTCCTTGTTTTATATGCCATACATTAGATTCAATGCCATCCAGCATCAAAGCTACCACAGAAGAACCTCTGTATCGAGGCTGGCTCTGCAAAGTGAAAGATTATTGTGCAAACAGTAATCTTAAAAGCAATGTATTCATTCAAGAAAGAGGGGTAGATACATCATCTCCATAGGCTGAATTGTTCAACCAGTTGATGAATGCACGTCCTGAAGCATTCCCCAAGTTTGAGCTGAAATGACTACCATGAAAAAGATAGGAAATATTATTGCCCTTACGAGGGGTACTTGGCGCTCCATAGAATATGTGTTCACTAGGATGATATAACACAGACTTTGTGAGTCAGCTGAGCAGATTGCAAATGATCTTCTGGCCTGAAATGATGTAATGAGCAGCCTAGTGGCGTAGAGCTCCCCAACAATACAATATGTGTGGGGGATCATGGTGAAAATTGGGAGGATTGGCTCTTGCCCATCCTGTGAGCTACCTCACACTTGGAAATGTTCAAGAGAAAGGTTAAGTCAGGCCTTTGCTGAGATCAAAAATCTTTGGATGATAAAACAGGAAATCTCAAGAGAGTGAGAGTAGACAGAGAGACAGCAAGGTGAGGCAGGAGCAGCATTAAGGCACTTGAGATGAAGCCTCCTGCCACCTCCATCCTCTTGCAATGCATGATCTCTCACAGTGCCTGGGAGAGGCTGAATATATCCCTGTGGGTGTTAGGGCTGAGATTAGGGGCTCTCAAGTCAAGTCCACCTAATGAATGTGCACCAAAGAGTACCCACCACCCCATCCCCAAAACACTAAGTTGTCTTAGCATGTTTTCCTCATTAAGCACCATTCTCATGGGGTCAGAATGAAGACAAGCCCCCATAAAAGTGGCTTTGGAGGAGCTGAGGGCAAGGGGGCACAGAAAGCTTGCCCCTATACCTCACCACCACCTCTTCCTTCTGTCCTTTCCATGCGTGTGGAGACTTAGATACTTAGATACACAGGGTTGTGACATGGTTCTTCCCACAAATGCTAAATCCACATCCAGATTGAAGGAGATGCCGAAGGTGGGATGAGACAAACAAGCCCTCAGCCTGCCCCACTGCCTTTGCAGGGTGGCAGGCAGCTGCCTGCTGCCTTATGACCATGCCAGAGTCATGTTGCCCATGGGCGCGTGGTGGTGGATAACAGCTTTTCCAGTCACTAAAGTCCAAGCTGATGCAAGGGCCTTCAGGGAAGAGGCAGGAGGAGGATAGCCATGCCTCTCAGCAAGCCCAGGACAGTGGGGCTAGCACAGCATTCTCCTTGCTGCTTCTGTATGTTATATCCACCCTCTCCTTGCCTCTGCTTGTTTTGTTTGCCTGATGCAGAAGAATTGGGCTGTAATGATTGATCCCAGCTCAACACCTGGATGAACCTTCTCCATCAGCCTTGGATTTCATGACCTAAACCCCTTTCTCTTTATGCCTGAGCTACACAAGTTACAGTTGCATCCAAGAAGCAGGAAGGTACTTTGTTTATTAGAGGTGTGTATTATCTGCAAGACCTAAACACAGTCTTTAATCTATAGGGCTTCTAAGTATCTTGTTTGGTTGCTTTGGGTTTTTTTCCCCCTAAGCTAGCATCGCACATCCTCTAGGCCTCAGACATGACAGAAGATGTGGAAAGAAATGGAGGTTGTCTTGATTTTACTGAGTGGCAAGAAGAATGATTAAAAGAAAACAGCAGCTGTGAGTGTCCAGCCTTCCTTTTTCAGGCATCTTCTTTTTCTCTTAGGCACTAGCATAAAAGCTTCCCTTTTCACTATTGTATCAAATGAAACCAAGAGAATTTTTTTCCCCCCATTGGAAAAAATAAACAGTGTCAAGCTTCTAGAGCAAAAAAGTAATCAGGAATGGCCAGCACAATCTTGCACTGTTGTTCTCCTCAAAAATCAAAGTTAGAAGATTAATTGAACAGCTAATCTGAAGGCCACAGATGTCACTGGTTTCCACTGAGATCCCTTGGCCAAAGCTGTCCACACCAGGCTGAAGATATTAGGAAGCCAGAGGGAGTGCAATGTGCTGTGGTGGACTTGGATATGCTCTTCTGGGTTCTATCCACCAGACACAAGATATGTGACCTCGGGAATGCCTGGCCTATCAGAAACACTGAGCCTTAGTGATACCCGCTTAAGCCAACAGCAGCAGTCAGGCTTTACATCAGACCTTGCATTATAGCTTCCTGTCTGCAACAGGTACAACACAAAGGCTTGGGTCCCTGCAGGTGGTGAAGGAAATGTCTTTAAAGTTAAATTGTGTCTGCTTATACAGCACTGTGAGTCCCCAGGGAAAGGCCAGACAACATTTTGTACTAAGCACTATAGCTTCTGTACCATCTACTATTTGATTTCTTGTTAAAGGCAGCGCAGGAGAATTTTGGACTTTTAAATGATCTTTGTAACACTCAGTATTTCAAACCACTCATTCAAGTGTTGACTCTGGCGGGGGAAGGATTGACATAATTTCTCCTTCCCAAAAAGAGGCATCAGAAACTCTGCCTGAACTTTGATGGGGCTGGAGGACACACCCCGTGGCATGGCTAGAATAAGGAGTATGAAGCTGGGCATATAGATGCTACGATTGGGCCTGTCTACAAAGAAGCAAAGGCAGCAATTTCTGTGTCACTGCTGGAAGTTTCCCAGTGCAAGCATCAACCTAGCAAGTGCCTGTGCCAAAGGTGGACTCAGAGATGTTCTGGTCTGCCCTGAAACAAAATCATGGGGTCTTGAGAAGGTCTGTGTTGCACTTCACACCAGACAAGCAGGAGGGAGCTAAGAGATCCCAGCATATTCCCGCAGGCCTTCCTGGGTCATCTTATCCATGGGAAAGAGTTTTTCCTACAGGCTCTGACTCTGTTCCCTGTGCTGGCAGGGTTAATGTTATGGTGGACTTATGAACTCCATCTCCCTCCAGGCATTAACAGATGACTTACCTGGCAACTTTGTGCTAACAAATGCTGGGAAACAGCATTTTTGGCTCAGCTCTTTATGCAGGCGACTGATCCAGCCGTCTCATTTAATGCTCACTTAATGTGAACAAGTCCTGGAAAAGGCAGACATCTGCAGTCACTCCATCTCTGCTGCTGAGACGTGGAGGCATGACATTGAAGGCACTTTGAGGCAGTGGACTGTTTTTAAAGTAAAATTCAGAGCATGGCATAGAGGAAACCTGTTTCCAATAAACCACATTTGTAAAAATAATTTCTGAGGTTTTACCCTGGTGCAAGTTCCCTTCAAGTTCTTATTACTCACCTCCCTGAGGCTGGGAGCGTGTCATGCTGCTGGGCACTAGTCACATCCAAGAGGCAACAGGCCGAGCAAACAGCTTTGCTTTGCCGAGCTGGAAGTGCCAAACTCAGGAAGGCCACGGCCAGAAGCTGCTTGCGAAGCTGCTGAAAGGTTCAGGAAACTATGCGGCATCCACGCTGAGCCATCATGGCTGCAGCCCTGGGGTGTGCCCTCTGTGCTGCCAGGCACACATCCCACTGACCTACATCAGAGGGATTCATGAGTCACACATCTTGAAAAATCATTTCTCTAATGAACAGACTGCCGCTACTGAGATGGCGATTCTGTGTGAGATGCGAAGCGAGAGCCTTTGGATATTCCAATATCAAAATGTACGCCTAACATAGCATTGTCAAGAAATGACAGGTGTTAGGTTTTTAGACAACCATTCATGGCTTTCAAGGCTTTTTGTGGATGAATTGATTCTGTTGCTCAGGTGGGAAGACTGAGGCATAGAGGAGTTATTTCCTTCTCTAGTCACACGGTAAGTGAATTAGCAGAGCAAGCAAGATTAAAAAAGGGAACGTGATTTCCAAAACTCCCTTTTTCTTTTGACTGAACAACAGGGGAGACTTTAGAAAGGCCTGAAGCTCAAGTGTAACTGGCAGCAGAAAGCCAGCAGTATAAATTTTTAGGTCAGGAACAGATTGTTTCTTTTTTTGATAAGCTATATTCTGATTCGATGAAGACTTCATTAATCCAGGGATGTGCCGTGTCATGTATAACACAGACATTCAGCTAGATGGAGCACAATGTTCTCCTCTGGTGTGAGGCTCTGAAGTGATGAGGTCTGGATGGGTATGATGGTAGCTACCTGGTAGCTATCCTGGGGCAGTCCAGAGGGACACACTGACAGAAGAGTCCGTTTGGCAGAAGTCATCACAGTGTCCTCTTACCAAGCTGTTCAATGGCAGGGTTTTATTAATCCAGACAAATATTTACCAGCTACTTTTGGCGATCCACCTGCACCTCTTCTTTGGAGAAACAGGCAAGCTCCCGACTGTCATCCTGCAAAAATAATGAAGACATGCAAAGCTTTGAAATGTTGGAGTTTCCTGGGCCAAAGTATTTGAACAAACTTTTTATTCCCCTGTAAAATGGACAGATTAAATAAGAACTTCTGAGAAACAGCACAGCTCTAAGCCCCCTGTGCTGCTGATATGGAGACACTCTCCTGAGACTAATCTCATCGTGTCATTTAAAGTATGTGTTTTAACTACTTAATTATTGGGGACAAGACTTTATCTCATTTACAGTATATTTATTTCCCCTTAAAGGCCTGTTTCTCCTGCTCTCGCCTCTGGAAATTTTAAACACAGAAACTTCACCTGAGAAGATTATTTAAATACGGGGTTGTTTGCCCAACTCCAAATTGGACCTTGCTCGTGAGGCAGGCGAGCATCCCGCACTTTCAGACGTGAGCTGCAGATGGCGGAATTGAACCGCAGACTCGTTTCCAGACCAGCACTCATTTGCTTTCCCAACCAGCAAACCAAATAACTTTCAACCAAGAGACCAAGGTACCTTCAGCATCTTGTAGGTGAGACTCACGGATACTCAGGTTGCACAGCCCACAGCTTGCTTTGGAGATGTCAGGGAAAGAACTAGATCAGCACTGAGCTCACTTCCAACCCAAACCATTCAATGATTCTATGTTAAATTCCTCCTGCAAAATAGTTCCATTTTTCTCCACAAACACATGATATTGGTAGCACCGGGGTTGCTCTCAGTGCTGCACCCATCTTCTTCCACCCTTAGAAGAACAGAAAAATGTACAGAGCAAAGCACCAAAGATAATAAAAGTTTTCTGGGCAGCTTCTGGTTGAGGAATCATTAAGTAGATTAGGATATCTTAGCCTATAAAGAGATGCCTACATTGACAGTAGAGAGCAGGTGCATAAGAAAGAGTGTTCATTGTCTCTGTAATACAAGAGCCAGGAGCAGCAGATAAATCATTTGCTGGTGTGTTCAAACAGGCAGAAGGAGGTACTGCTTTACACAGCCTGGAAATGGTAAGGTTCATCTCTGTGGGACACTGGGGCTGCCAAACCCACATGGCACTTTGAAAAGTAGTTGGACAACTTCATAGGAGAGGACTCAATTGAGGGGTGCAACACTTCAAGGCATCCGCTCTGGTTCATGAGGAATCTGGTCCCTGTCATTATACTCTTCCCAAGGACTCTGCTGTTGGAAGCAGGAGACTGTGCTGATAACAGTCAGCTGATCTGATCCAGCACTTCCTATGGCCTTGGCCCAGGGACTCAGGTCACAGAATGCTGTGAGGTGCTCAGCTCTCACTTCCAAAAGACCTCAAGAAGACTTGAGCCTGTGACCCAGCTACATTGCACAAGCAGTGATGCCAGAAGAACCAAAAATACATTTTAAAAAGTATCTTGACCTTTAAGTGGATTTTGAAAGGGAAAATAAGGGAGAAGGTGGGACTGCTTCCTGGGTCAGTTTCTGAAGGCATGGGATGGCAGCGTGGCACCATCTCCTTGAGCTTCTCTGTTTGTACTCAATTAGAGCCATTGGAGAAAGGCAGGATGAGTCCTCAGTGTCAGGACTGCCATGCTTTAGAGCATCACTGTCTGGCAGGCAGAGTCTAGGCCTGTTTCTCACCTATAGCTCATGCATAGGCCAGACCCTTGCTGGTTTTGGTGCTGCCTGTCTTCCACAGTCTCTGAGCGAGCGGGCTGCTCTGCCGTGAGGAACATATTTTTGGGGCGAGGCTGCTGTGTGTAGCTGTGTCCTGGAGCACAGGCCCAGCAGCCAGGGAGCCCAGGCTGCCCTTGCCCCTCCCAGTGCAGAGCAAGGCTGGAGCAAGCAAACCCTGGCTTCAGCATGGCTTTCCTACTGAGGGGTCTAGTTAATGGATCTGTGTGACAAGAAGGGGAGCAGGTGTGGGAAGAAAAGGCAAATCAGACCAACCTGGTGACCTGCACCACCACACAGGCTCCTCTGGAGTTAGCACCTTTCTCTTTGAGGAAAAACAGCTCTTTTCCCATTTTAATTACACTTAATTGGCAATATGGGAACAGTGCTACACTTAGAGCTGCTTAAATAGCAGCCAGCGCTCTGCCGTCAGCATGGTGGGGGTGATGGCAGCAGCACCTATTAAAGCCAGTGGAGGAGGAAGAGCAGGACCTTGGTACTATGTTCTGGCTGGGAATGATGATGCTCTGGTCTTAACAACTGGATAATACGAAATGCTGATCAGCAATTGCTCAGGTCCAGTGGTTTCTTGGCATCAGCCAAACAAGCTTTTATGCTGGTTTCTGTGGACTTGATATTTGGGCTTTTTAGCTTGCTGGCTGATCTGGTTTGACAAGGGAGCTTGATATTCCTGCCTGCAGACAAATTCCCAGTGTTAGAAGTTTACCAGGTCTGCTATCCCTTAACACTGGCCAAGCACAAATATGAGTAAAGACTTGTTTAAAGTTTCAGCTAAAACACATGCAGAGATGATACCTGATAATCATGTGCTCCACAACCCTTCTGCTACAGCAGGGCATGGCTCAGCACCTGAAACACCTGGATGAGGTACTTGCTATTTGTGAGGACATTGGGTGGTGGGGACCCCTCTGGCCAGCGGCAAGGTGGGTATCCATTCGTTGGAAATTGAGACTAAGGCTGAGCCTGAAGATCTGAGAGATGGGAAGGTGAGCCCAGTCTCTGCATCCTTTATTGGTATATCTATACCACTGTGGGAGGTAATTGAGATGCAGTAAAAATGCTGTGATGTCCAGTGGCAAGAGTATCATTACAAGGGAAATGGAGCATGTATTAATGTAAGATCATTTGTGAGACCGTTTGGAGCCTCTTTTTATTTTTTTTGACTGGCCAATGAAAGGGTCTATTAAGGTGGAAACAGCTACTGTTTGCTAGTTAATAACTATGGGAAAATGACTAGCCATACATGTTTCTGATCACTTGTGCTTGGGAAAGTTATGCTGGCAGATTAAGCTACTCCTTTTGTAGCTAAATGAAGAAAAGTCACCTGGTTGCTGACCAGCCAGAAAGCAGAGCAGGTCTGATCCTCATTTATGCCATGCTGTGGCAGGTGACAGGGGAGAAGGGACCCACCTGAATCCTGGCCTTGGCTTTCTGCTCTGGAAAAAGGTCAGCCTGGCCCAGTGCAGCATCTGTGCAATCACCGATCAATGGAGGAAAGGATGACGGGATTTTTCCTCCAGCAGCACGCACTGGCCTGTCTCCAGATCCTTGGTAATCTCCACGTCGAGCGCCTGATTTCCGCTTATTCTAAATTTGCTCAAATCCTGGGTGTAATCCTTTGTTGGGGTGGAGGAGCGTAATTCTATTTATTGAACTACTTTCCCATAATTGTATTTGCCTACGGCTAGCTCTCTAATCTGCCTTCCCCCAAGTCTCACACAATCATGCTGGAATCCATTTAGAGGTGTGTGTGCAGGGAGGGGGCCCGAGGACGCAGCCAGGCACACATGTGTGCAGGTGCACACATGCCCACGGGTGAAAGCAGAGTGTTGAGCATAGCTAGTCCTGGGCAGCAGCTGCCTCCAACACTTGCTGGGCTGAGCCCTGCCTCCACCTGCCAGTGGCTCCAAGCCCAAGTGATTATGAGGAGCTGCCATGCACCAGAGTTGTCTGTTCCACTTCAAAAGAGGCTGAGAAAAAGTCTTTCTCTACTATTTCTTCATATTCACCTTCCAGGGTGAGGTTAAGCAACAGGATAAGTGGTAAAGCAAAGCCAGGCAATGGCTGTGAACTGGGCTGTCCTGTCCTGCTCTGTCACAGCAGAGCAACCGTTGCACTGCCAGGACCCACTTGCAGGAGTTTGCTGCACCTCCAGGCAAGGCTACAGCCATTTTGCTTCATAGAATCATTTAGATTGGAAAAGACCTCGAGGATCATCAAGTCCAACCTTCATCCCAACACCTCCCTAACCCCTAGACCAGGGGTCCTCAAACTTTTTAAACAGGGGGCCAGTTCACTGTTCCTCAGACACGTCGGGGGCCGGTGCACT
>JAVSBS010011947.1:39183-63105 GCA_033124195.1 Coracias cyanogaster | reverse complement strand
CTGAGATTACAGTTTTAGGGAAGACATCTCAATAGAAGTGCAGTGCCAAACTCCCCAGGACTTCCCAGCGGGTTAGCTCACTGGCATTTGTTACCCTACACTAAACCCACTCTTTTTGGCATTGAGTCAGGAGGAGGTCAAAATCTGGCTCCCACTTCTCTCTGCAGGAAGGGGTACATCAGGCGGCAATTAAAGCAGGACTGTGGAGGTATCTGTGGGTTCCAGATAGCTCCCTAGTCCAGACAGGGCTAGACTTCAGCACTGGGCAGCTCTTGGGAGTTTTGGCCCTTTGGCAAGGCAGACAAGTTAGCATCACACCTTCGCATTAACTTTGGTCTACATGGAACTGGGACTAGTTTCCTATTTGGTATCTGTTTCCAAATCAAAACCTTTTATTTCTTAAGAAAATCACTCATTGCGCTCTGTTGAGCTATCAAACCATGCCAGTCCTAGGTCAGAGGTGCATGCCACTGCCCAGGGGAAGCAGGCAAAGACAGACTCCAGCCCATAAGCTTTCCTGCTGCTGCTTATCCTCCACCTCTGGATCCACAAGGCTTTGTCAAGGGAAGTGGTGACACGTCTTTGCTCCAGAGAAGCTAGAAGGAGTAATGGGAAACACTTGGTTTGAATCAGATTGGTCTGACTCAGACCCATCTCTACCACCAAGCCAAATCTTTCATTCTTATAGCAGCCTTTCACTACTTAAAGAGAGTCTACAGGAAAGCTGGGGAGGGTCTTTTTACAAGGACATGTAGTGATAGGACAAGGGGTAATGGCTTAAACTGAAATACGGTATATTTAGATTAGATATAAGGAAGTAGTTCTTCACCATTAGGGTGGTGAGGCACTGAACAGGTTGCCCAGAGAGGTTGTGGATGCCCCCTCTCTGGAACTTTTCAAGGCCAAGTTGGACGGGATTTTGAGCAACCTGATCTAGTGGGAGGTGTCCCTGCCTATGGCAGGGGGGTTGGAACTAGGTGATCTCTGAGGTCTTTTCCAGTCCAAACCATTCTATGATTCTGTGACTCTATCATTAGAATCTATGATATGCATATTGTGCTCTTCTGGCCTCCAGTCCAGACTGGAACAGCATTTCTGAAATATCATGAACACCCACAGTGAGATTCCTGATCCATGGCTGCATGTACCTGTGTAGGTGATTTGGAAAAGGATGCAGGATTTTGGCTGCCTGTCTGACTCCACTCAGCAGACCTGGGAAAACTGGCCGATGGGTCATCTCTGCAGGCAAGCTGGCCTCCTCTCTCTGGTGTAGAAGATCATGGGAAGCCCATTCTCTCACCTCCTTCATGCTGCCTCCTTCTAGACATAGGAAGCAAACAGTAGGATTTGCAGGCTGTTGGCACCACTTGCTTGGTTTCAAGCACAGCTTAAAGCCTTTTTTTTTCTTCTTCTTCCTCATGGAAGCTTTACCTTTTTGTTTATAATGAACTTCATTCCCAACAGCCATGGTCTGAGATAACAGTGGCAGGAAAAGACGTTGCATCACTTTTTGAATTGCACAGGTGCAGCTCTGCATTTTTGAAGATTTAGTACCTAGGGAATGAGAAATGTCAATATTACCATATAGTCTTCCTTGGGTAATATCGAAATCCTCCACTTGTCAGATTAATTTAAAGCCAAAAAATAAATCAAGTTTAATCACAATTTGTGATCTTTTTTTGCCTCTCACAGGAAAAGAACCCCTGGCTATGCTAAAAAGATGTTAGATATTTCAAGAACATTGATTTATTAGAGAAAAAACTTGCATTCCTTGATCTGAACATCTCCCTGAGCAAGAGAGGAGGGGATATCCCAGGCTCAGAAGCCAAAATTTGCTCAAAATACATCATTTTAGGTTTCTACTTTAGATCAGTTTCTGTTCAATGCCATCCTTTTACTCTGGTGTGAGGCAAACAATAAACCACTCTGGCTTTCTGGTGGCCTTCAAAGAAGCTAATGAGCGCTCTTGGGATTTGCACCTTCTGAAATCACCAATGAGCCATCCCAGCTCCTACAAGTGGTGACCCAGCATAGAGCAGCACCTGCCTTGAGGTGCTGGAGACCCTCCAGAGGCACCATCACACATCAATCCTGCCACAGCATCTCCTTTGTAATTGGTCTGGAGCCCTTGGGAACCAGCCCCAGGAAAGGGCTTTCCATTCCCCATTCCTGTTTGAAAGGGATGGAGGGTAAAGGAACTAAGGAATTTGAAACAGGGAAGGGGGAGAAGATGCTTGGTAGGGGAACAGCCAGAAGAAATTGCAAGGAGGTATGAGATTTAGAGGTCCAAAGGCCCTGACCATCGTTAGCAAGAGGAATCCAGCACATCACGGCTTGGCAGAGAAAGGGCTACTAGTCTGCAGCTTGAAGGGTGAGGGAACGGAAAGGACTGGAGAGGACATTGATTTTCTTAGAGGAAAAAGTGAGCAAGAATGACCTCAATGGAAAAATATTTGCTCGTTCTCTCTTTTTCTGTCTCACAGACAAATATAGCCCTACACGTTATGCAAAGGCAGTGTTCAAGCATGCTTGGAATGAGCAACTTGGGAGGCAAATTGCTACCGCTTGTCCTCACTCTCGTTTTTTGGCTTTTATTTCATCTTTTCCCATTGTCTTGTCCCCTCTAGCATGATCTGTCACAAAGCCACCTCAGAGCGAGCCCCTGCCTTGAAAGGAGAGGGGGTGGCTTGGGGACAACTGCCAGCAGCTGCAGTGCAAACAACCACTGGTCTTCACAAAATGACCTGAGAGGAAAGATGGATTGAATTGGGGTTGTGCAGGTTAAAGAAGGGTGAAATGTTTGGGTTGAATATTGGAAAGGTCTTTCCAGCAGTAAGGAACTGCTGGACTACAAGATCTTGCTGACACCTATCTCAGAGTGTCTTTAGGAAGCTGTTCAGAAATACCTGTCCAGACAGGCACAGGCACAGGCAATCATTCTCCCCTGGCAGACTCATTGCTCAGCAGCAGACCAGATGATTTTCTTGCTGCTCTATTTCTGCAGAATTTCTTTCTCTTTCACTATGAACGTTACAGAATCTTTTTACTTGAAGAAGTCAAAAGGCTGTCGGGTGCCTTTAGCTGCTTCAATCATGCTCTGTTTCCCCAGCCCCAGCTGTGTTTTCCTGGCGGCTGCAGCTCCCATGGACCTGCTTTTCTTCAGTGGGTTCATGGTTGCTGGTCCTCAGTTTGCTCCTCTGCAGGACCCAGCTCAGAGGGGCCAGAGAAACCCTGAGACCAGCACTGCCCCACAGCTGGTGCCAACCCCAGTTCATACCAACCTGCCATTTGGAGAGCAGTAGAGGAAACGTCTAGGGAGCATTTCTGAGCAAGGCTCCCATCCTATGGTTATCCCTGCTTGTGTTTCACTTAAGGCATTGAAAATTTCAGCCATTTGGTGAAGCACAGAATTGATCAGAAAAAAAATCCAAATGCAGTGGTGAGCAGCTGCACACCCATGGCTGCTCCAGGGGAAGGAGAAGACCCAGGCTTGGGTGCAAATGATAAATCCTTCCTTGCATTGCCAGCAATAACCAAAACTCACCCTGTTGCCCCCCCTCTAGGATGGATAGAAACAGCTCCTGAGCCTTGGAGCCAGCTCTGCAAGTAGATCGAGGATTGAGAGAAAAAAGGCAGCACTCTTGCTCTCCCTCCACCACAAGCCCGGAGCACAGATGGCTCAGGGTCTCCCGGGACAGGATGACAAGGCTGGGAAGATCCAGAAATAAGTTGCCTGCAGAAGAAACCATTGGGCCAGTCTTTTTCACCCAAGGTGGCTTCATCCATCTTTTAGATTTCTGTACCGCTTGCCTTGGCCAGGAGGCCACATCTCCTGCTTGTGCTCATTTCTGGCAGCTCCACTCTGGTGCTTGCTGCGCCTCCCAGGGCGATTTGGCTCTGCTCCCTGGCGCTCCCACGGGCTGTGAGCAGGGACAGGAACTGTCCTTGGGCTGCACAGGCACCCAACACCCATTGTGTTGGGGGCACCATCTGGCTCACCCCCTTACTCAACAAGTGATAGATAATAGTAGCAATAGCAGTAGCAATAGTAATGCTTCCCTTCCAATGCCAGAATAATCCCAATGTTGTATTTATTAAAAAAAAAGTTAAAAATGAAGAAATCAAAGGTATTCCACAAACCTGAATCACGAGATAGCTGGAAACTGGCACAAGTATCCTTATTTCTACCCTTCAGCTCAGCCACTATGTAAAGGAGTTGGACAACATCTGCAGTGCTGTCCCTAGGCTGGGCTCCCCTCCTCTAAGAGGCAAGTGGGAAGAAGCGCAGACAGAGAAGCTGTAGACACCTCCATGGACAATGCCAGGTCCAGTGCAGACAGTGAGGGTTAATGGCCTGGGTGGTGCAGAGGTAAGAGCAGACCCATCTCCCATGGTGGATGTTGCTGCCTGCCGTTACCTCAAGGTTGTGTTTCCCTCTTTTCTTGGATGTACATGATGTGGAGAACATGGAAGACATTACTCCTCCACAAAGCTAATTGTGTCTGATTTCCAGGAAATCAGTCAAATGAGATGAAACTAAAGCAAACAGATTGATCTGTAAACAGGGAGACGTTTCTCAGTCTTTCATAAGCAAAAAAAATAAAAGCAACAATTACCTTCCCTAAAAAATAACAGCAAATGTCATCTGCCAGCACTGTTATTTCCACTCCCAGTGGGGAGGCAGATTGGTGCTGCTCCCAGATTTTCTGTGAATGGCCTGGGAAGCAAAGCAATTAGGCAGAAAAGAATAAACCATTCATCCAAACACAACAGCCAGCAGAAGAGCAGTTGTAAACAAGTCAGGCTGTCTTACCTCCTCCTCGTTTCAAGCGCTGAGAGGTTTTGCAAGAGGTGGCAAAGCTGTGAGTGATGGGATGTGTGGTAGCCACCCAGCTCCCCCACTCATGGAGGCAGAGCCCCCAGGGCAGGTTTTGTGGCAGCTGAAAAGCATGAGGATGAGGTGGTGTTTGCCCACCTAAGGAATTATTTGTGCTTGCAAAATATTAGAAATTAAAATAAAAATACTAAAGTTCCCCAGGATTCACACAGAGTTTTCTACTTGCAAGAAGAGTTGGTCTGATACTGGTGGCTGGGGTCAAGCCAGCTTGTAAACAGCCTCAGGTTTCCAGTCGTTGCTGGTGCAATGTCTGTGCTACCTTAGCACCTTTAAAACAGAAGTAAAGTTCTTCCTCATGGTGACGCTGGGATTGGTAAAATTCATTTTCACCCCAGCTCTGATCGTGAATGTTCCCCAAACACCATGTTTTCAGTGTGACCATGGTGGGAGGCAGAGGAGAAGCCAAGAGGGATCCTAGCCAGGAGCCAAACCCTTACTGGTGGCCTCATGTCAGAGACCTGCCCAAGCACTAGTGGCCATGGATGCATCCTTCCTTGCTCCTGCTGCTCAGCAGGAGGAGAAGAGACCTGCCACTGCTGGGTGTACGCAAGTTCGGCCAGAGCATTGCCATTCAGGCACAATGGTTACATCTTTGAAGGGTTCATAAACATCAATACAACCTCCCAAGGGATAACATATCTATTCTCTATGAGGTTGTTTCCTGTCATTGGAGGTTTTTGATGGAAAATCTGGCTTATTCTCAGAAATGTCACCTCTTTGGCATAAAACGGTGTTTGTTAAGAAGTCAGTTTTCAGCCAAAAATATTGCATCGGGGAGAAAATGCTGAACAGTCCAACTACCCCTACTTGAGAAATAATGCCTTAAGCCTGGGGCAGACCTGTGAGCAGAGCAGAGGTATGGTACCACTGCAGATGTATGCCCTCAAGGAAATGCTGTGACCAAACAGGACAGGACAGAATGGGAAGAAAACAATAAATGGAATTTGTTGCCATCCCAAAGGATAGAGAACACATTTAAAGCAAAAAAAGAGAAAGGGTGAGACATGACACTTCACTTCCTCATAGGAAGAGAGGTGATGGGCATGGGATGAGAGGAGGAAGAGCTGTGACATCCAGGTGGTCACCTCTATGACACAGAAGAGGCTTTTTAAAAGCCTGCCACAGCCTCTCCTAGGCACATGTCTTAGGAGACAACAATAATTTTCTTAAGTTTGGCACATTCACAGCACCTAACAAGCAGGCATCTAGAAAGGCGTTTTTTAATCTTTGCTCCATAAACCATGAACACAGGCTTCACAGGAGGAAATTTCTGCGTGATGATAATCCCTGACAAATATCAGAAAAGGATATGCCAGAAGGGTCTGCTTTAGGTAAAGACTTGACCATTTGACCACTGGGACTCACTGCCCCTCTGGCACCAGACCTCAGGAACTCACAGCTGAGGAACTTGGGGAAAAGTGTCACCAGTCTGGTGTGCTCGTTTTCCAGGTTCTGTACAATGTATTGGCAAATAAATAAAGACTTTGTTGAAGTGTTTTTTTTTCTTTGAGCAAACATGGTATAAAACATGGGTTTGTGTGAAAAGCCTGAAGGCAGTGACAGATACCTTTTTGCTACCATCAATCACGTAGAAGAGCTGTTTGGAGACTGCTGTCTCTAAATAACACCCTGTGCATTTGAGAAGTGATATATACAGCCATTTAGTCTGTCTCTAGGATGATAAAAGTCTTCAGATCAATCTCCTTGCAGATTTCTTCATCTGCATCTCCTGGACCTGATGATGGGAAACCTGGGATATAAATCTCTTCTGACTCCTTCAAAACACTTTGTTGGAGAGTTGGCAGTGCCATATTGATGAAACCTGACAGCATTTTTATTATTATTTTATTTATTTGTTTGTTTACGATCAGCATTCTTCGATTCTGGAGTTATTGGGACATGCATGGAATTCCTGGCTGAGCCAGGGGACATTTTCCCCTTTATACTGCACAGCTGTATAGTCCCTCCACCTCTCCCACTTAGGGCAATGTCTCCTCATGAATGATGGCACAGATGGATGCATAATTTGCCAATTGCCCAGTCTTCCCATCCTATAGAGCACAAAAAGATACAGGCACAGGTCTATATGGAGGAGGCCCTTATCCTCAGCTCCATCCTCATCTGAGGAAGGGCAAATGACTGACTGAGGTGGTTCTGGTCTCCCCCAGGGATGCCCTATGGCTCTGTGCTACCCTGGTAATGAAGATTCTGGTCCACTAAGGGTTTGATGTCTCTTCCTTCTTCCAGGCTGTCTTGCGGTCTGTTGCTTCTCTCCTTGGACCATACATACTGTCACTAGAAGTGTATCACCATCTTCCATTGATCTACATGGGACAAGTAAAGGGCCAAACAGGTGGAACTGGATAGCCCAGTAGACTTGGAAGAACTTGTTGAGTGATTTTAATTTCTCAACTCTAATTCAGCATCCCCTGCTTTGAATTGTTGTCCTTTCTTCCCAAATGATATTCCAGCAGATGCACACCACAGGTGTCCAGATAACTGAAAACCCATCGTGATCTTAGAAGAGAGGCCAGAGACAAAGATCCTTGTGCCAGTCTGGGGTTGTCTTTCTCACCCTTACTGGGACAAGCTAATGACGGAGTCTGAAGAGCTTTGCCTAATTTGCACATGTGCTGGCTGCAGTAGGGCCCTAGGCCACCCTCCTCCAAGCACATGTGCTGATGTGTCTGCTTCACTCTCTGTGGCTTACAGGAGCTGTGTCCATGCATCCTGCACCAGAGCGGGCTGAACAGAGCTGTCCAAAAGGCCAAGCATTTTGCACTAATTGAATTAGTGTCTTTCATTAAGGTCACTAGCTACTAAAGTGCTAACTTTCTTACTGAGCCCAAGGCCTAGATTTTCCAAAGCAAGACACCAAGGAGAAGACAGATGCAATGTGAGCTTCTTATGAGCTACCTCTAGCATTTACAGGGGTCCTTGCTGCCAATGAACTGAGATGAGTTTAGCAAATGTTCTCTGAGGTCTGTAGATCCTGACCATCTGGCCATCAGCAGAGACTGAAGCCAAAACCATCACTGTAAATAGCTTATTCTGCTTCATTATGAAGACACACACCCCTAAGCAAGAAAGGTGCTGCAAACTTCCCATTTCACATTGTGTACAAAGATTCAATGTGACTGTTGACAAGGATTGAGTCTTGCCGTACTGCAGGTGACCCATGAAACAGCTAAGGGGTCAGTCACCTCTGCAAACACCTGGTCTGCACAAAAATCAGGCCTGCAGCTTTCCCTACAGCGCTGAGCTGTGATGCGGTGAATAAATCAGATCTGTTTACAGCTGTCCCATGCACCAAAATGTTGTACCTTGGACAAGACTAATGCAAACATCAAGAGGGGTATCTTGAGACAATTCACTTAAAGGCATCTTCTTGTCTCCTGGAGTCTATATTACACAAAGTAGTTACAATAAACACAAGATTAAGTACTATCAAGCCTCTAGAAATGAGCTGTGTATATTAGTGCCCCTAAGCAAGGAATTGTTTGGGATGAGGGCTCTCAGAGGAGATCATCTCGGTTTCTTTACCTCTGTGCACACACAAAACAACATTCTCATCGTTCTGATGTCACAGCACGTCCAACAGACGAAAAACCCCCAACTAAACCCACTCCAAATCTCACAGACACATCAAAGGAGCGCAGGCAGTGGAGGAAACAGGCACACAGCTTACATCAGCCTGCCTTGGGTTGCTATGCAACCAGGAAATCCACACACGTTGCCATGACGATGTCAGTTCATCATCATTCCGTGCACAGCTCAAGCGAGTGTAGAAAGCTGCCAGTGCGCACATGCCAGGACAGAAAATCATGAGATCGAGCAAGAGCATCACGATGCCACGGACAGGGCGGGATGCTACTACCGCAGCCTCTCTCTTGGGCAAAGCATGCAAGGCTGCTGGGAGGTCTTTAACCTTTTCCTCTTAACACTTTGTGGTTCAGCATTTTCCCTTGGTGTTTCTTAACTGATCTCACATCTGATATCTATCACCACAGCCATGGACAGCATACAGATGGGCAACCCATTCTGTGTAAGGTGGCAGCATCCTCCTCCCCATGCCACCCCTGGGGAATGGCAGCAACCAGGGGAAGCTTGCAAGGGAGAGTAAATACTCATGCTGGGAAGAGAGGGAGCTGCTTGGGTGTTGCTGGCCAGACACGCTGCTTCACAAGCTCTCACAGCAGTAGTATGACTGTTACTATGTATGATGCTCACGACGAGCAGCATCAAAAGTAATAAGGTGACAATATTGAAGACCAGTAACTGAGCAAACTGGCATGCCACATAATGCCCCACTAAGCCAGGAAGGATGAGGAAGTTGGAAGATTGTGTAGATAACTTTAGCTTGGCATGACTGCCTAGATCTTGCAGTGCTGATCTCTTTAGAAAGGAGAAAAGACTTTGACTGGAAAGAGGGCATGCTGTTAACCAGGCCTCAATATCAAGCCCAGTTGGTCAGCAAAACCCAAAACCAACAACTATGTTGCAGAACTCAGATAGGAATGCTACTGAACACAATCTCTGCCCTCCTGCTGAAAAAACCACTGTGGCCAACCACCGTCTTTACTACCCTCCTCCACACTCACCATTTGCCGCATGAACTACTGCTTATTTGAAAAAAATACTATCAGCTGCCAGTGCCTCAAGCACTGCAAATTATGGAAGGTTTTAGAGAAGAAACTGTTGGCAGGCAGGTGTGATAGCTGGTTCTGGCCCTAAGCATGCTGGAGGGATCACAAACGGTTTGTGGCCACAATGCAGATGAAGTGGCAGATGATCTCATCAGGTGGGTTATTCACAGCTGATATTGGACCAGCACTGTCAGATAAAAAAGAATGGGAGAAAGGGAGAAGTCCTAGATAAAGACATAGCTGGAGAGAAGGATCTGAAACACGTCACTGAGATGCTAATAAAAAATAAGGTTGCAGACCAGTGTGACAGAAGAAGGGGCAGCTTGTTGATAGCACTATGAGAAGGATACCTGCATGCTGGGATACGAGAAGGTCAGCTCTGCAGCTGCCATGGTTAGGCTGGGACAGTCTGCCAACCAGTACAGACCGACAACCAGCTGAACATGAGCCAGCAGTGTGCTCAGGTGGCCAAGAAGGCCAATGATATCCTGGCTTGTGTCAGAAATAGTGTGGCCAGGAGGACTAGGGAAGTGATTGTCCCCCTGTACTCAGCACTGCTGAGGCCACACCTTGAGTACTGTGTTCAGTTTTGGGCTTCTCAATACAAGCAAGACATTGAGGTGCTGGAGCGGGTCCAAAGAAGGGCAATGAAGCTGGTGAGGGGCCTGGAGAACAGATCTTATGAGAAGCAGCTGAGGAAACTGAGACTGTTTAGTCTGAAGAAGAGGAGGCTGAAAGGAGACCTTATAGCACTCTACAACTACCTGAAAGGAAGTTGTAGAGACATGGGTGCTGGTCTCTTCTCACAAGTAACAAGCGATAGGACAAGAAGAAAGAGCCTCAAGTTGCCCCAGGGGAGGTTTAGGTTAAACATTAGGAAAAATTTTTTTGCTAAAAGAGTTGTAAAGCACTGGAACAGGCTGCCCAGGGCAGTGGTTGAATCACCATCCCTGGATGTGTTTAAATGCCATCTAGATGTGGTGCTGAGGGACATGGTTTAGCAGCAGATTTGGTAGTGTTATGGTTGGACTGGATGATCTTAAACATCTCTTCCAACATAAATGATTGTACGATTCTAACCCACTAGGGGTGTCAGTTTGATCTCAAGACATTTCTCGTTTGAGCAAAGCCAAGCCCTTTTCTTCCTTCTTCTCAGATGAAAAACCACAGCTCCAGAGATGAGACACAGTCTAGGACAAGGTCTAGGCACTGCTGAATCCCACCGGGCATTCACTCAGGTGTGAAGTCTGCCTAGGTTTCTCCAGAAACCTTGCCAGCCTCCCACCTACCCCTTCTGGCTGCCTTCAGGCCTGCTGCCTGCACCTGGGACCAACTTTCAAAGTCAACAGCAATAATTACAGAGGCTTTAGGGCCAAGTTTGGACACCACCAGCAACATTTCTTCTCTGAATACTCGGTATCCGCTCCAGGATTTTGTTCAGGGTTCAAGAGCTGAAGTGCTGATAGCTGAACAAGCGCATGGGATACTCCAAACCCTGGTCCTGCTCGCTACTGCTCTTATCCCAGAGCAAGGTGTACTGGCAATGAAACACCAATTCCAGCTTTTGCTCTGTTGATACATATTTTGCATCTGTACCCAGCAAAATGTTTTTGCTTCTTTCACCTTTCCCTTTTTTTTTTTTTTTTTTTAATTTAAGGTTGCAATGCCTGTCTGTGTGGTAAACACATCCATAGGAACAATAATAAGGAAATGGAAAAATTCACATCATTTGCCAGTCTGTTCATGCTTGGAGCAGCACCCAGTGTTTGAGTTTAAAAATAACCTTTACATTTCATTTAACAACCGCTATCAAAGTCCTGTTTGAATCCTAATGCATTTCTTTTTGTCTTCTTCTTCTTCCCTCTTTCCACATCCATCTAGTCTGAGGGAGGAATGACAAAATATTGTCATTACGTGTCCTTCCTGTCGCCGTATGGCTCTTTGTAATTTAGCTGGTATTTGACTCAGCCATTTGAAAGAGCAAACAGTAACACGGCACATTCACGCCGCTCCTTTCTCAGTGAAGGAAAGGAAAATTGCTGGCATCACATAAAAGCTTCTATATTTTGCTTTCCATGTATATTTTCCCCTTTGTGCTCTGTGGCTTTTCAAAACTACCAGACTCACTCAACCAGCACAAATCTATTTTCTTTCCATTTTCTTCTTATTCCTCTTTTTCTGGAGGGAGGTTGTGTTTGTATTTCCATCAGACATTC
The DNA here is from genome assembly GCA_033124195.1 of Coracias cyanogaster. Classification (NCBI taxonomy): domain Eukaryota; kingdom Metazoa; phylum Chordata; class Aves; order Coraciiformes; family Coraciidae; genus Coracias; species Coracias cyanogaster. Next base: position 51,346 of record JAVSBS010011947.1, on the reverse strand, counting down.
CTTGGGACCAATTGTGAGGGGAGGCAAGGGTTTGTGCCTCATCCATGCCCCAAATGTCAAGGCCTACAGTTGATGCAGGAACACGTACTCCATGGAGCTGTGGTGGTGGTATTCCTGCCCTCTTCCATAGGGAAAGGTAATGCTGCTCCCTCTCTGCTGTTACCATGAGGAAAGATGTTGGGAAAAGCCCTTCTCATTTCAAGCTTAGAGCTTAGATCATGGCTATGATAGGGCAACATGGGCTTTACCCAGCAAAGGCCCTCAGGATGAACTTTATCATTATTTTATCTCTTCCTTTTGTTTCACAGTCGCAACATAGACAGAAAAATAGTCAATGGACCTAAGGATGGATCATTAGGTTTCCACATCAGGGCAGGTAGAAGCTGGTCAGAGCAAAGGTCTGTGCAGCCTGAAAATGGGCTATTAAGAGAAGAACAAAATTAGGGCAGAAACACAAGAGTTCTTGCTCACAAACCCTACACATCTCCAGTAACACGACCATGAGGAGCTCAGCACCAGAGACATTTTCTGTGCATTAACTAGCTTTCCAAAGAACTTTCTTCTGCCAATGTGGCCACTCTTCCCTTGGATCTGTGTGAGGCTTTTGGTGTCCTCATCATCCAGGGACAAGGACTTCCCCGCTTTTTTGCTCCCCACCTGAAAAGACAGCTCCTTCTTGTTGCAGCCCCACCACCATAAGTGATGCATGGAGCAAACCTCCTGTTGGAGGGACACGGGACAAGCTATTCCACACATGACCCCATCTCTTGGCCAGCCCCCATCTGTATGGGACTCCCTCCTGGCCCTAAAGCCATGTCAGAGCAGAGTGGTGGCTTTCTATGTCTTTGCCATTCAGATCCCAAGTGCTCAAGTGGTCAAGGAAATGGTAGCAGGCGAAGGCTTGGAGAGGGAGCCACAGAAATGGCTTTCAACAGCTGGTGGGGGGAAAAATAGCTCTGCTGGTGTATGGCTATATAAAGGTTTCTGTGCTGCACTTTGAAGGAGAAAATTGACTCTATTACTGTCAAGTGGCTCGGTGCCTTCAGCTGTGTCTGGACACTCCTGATTTGCAAGGAAATTGTTTTGATGCCTTTTGTTGTGCTCTTTTAGCAGAGCTATGCAGCCAATGTGCTGAGCCACCTGCCCTCCACAATGCTGCCTTCCCTGTATGCAGGGAATAACTGCATGGAAACCATCCAATCTTCTCTTGGTGCTGCTGATGTTTTCCCAGCTACTTTTGAGCCCACAGTCCCTCCTGTCTGGTGGCACCCTGTGTTTCCATTGCTGTTTGTAGGCTGCTGCTCTTATTCCGTGGCCTTGTGGGAAGAGTGCAGGGCTGGAGATCTCCTGCAGGATCAGAGTAGGTGCCTTGGGCTCAGATGGACACAAGCAAGATGGACACAAGATGGACACTTGCATTTGCTCTGCTGGATTTCTGACGGCAGCTCTCCCCAGCAGGCAGCATAAGAGCACCCATACTACATACCACTGGGTTTTGGCTTTATGTCTCCAGCAGAGATCCTCCTTCTTTCCTCCTTCTCACACTTTGTCCCAGTGGATGCTATCCCCAAGTCCTCTGAGGTGTGGGGGACATGAGGTTCATGCCTCTTTGGGACTGTGCCCAGGCTCCCAGCTAGGACCAGGGCTGTCATGCACCATTTTGCTGTGGGAATACCCACCTGGGTGAGGACCCACACATCGACTGTGCTGTACGTTTATGAGGACCCAGAAAAAAATATTCTTCAGCAGAATTTAACAGATTGGCCTTGGGGTAGGAGCTTCAACTTCTGAGGACATGGAGCTGAAGCCAGCGGAGCTACCTGTGTTAACAGCAGCAGAGAATTTGGCCTGGTGTTCAAGCCTCACATGAAAGCCCAGAGTTCAAAGTGATTTCTGGCTTTGAAATATCCTGTGCATTGGCTGCTTCTGTCTTTGTAAATTACTTGTTTTGTTACTATCCCATATGTTATATATACACAGGCCTTTCTGGCATAGGTTTATTCCCTATAGGAAACCGTATGCTTGTTTTACCCTGTACGGGCACAGCCTATCGAGCTGTTCATGGAGTACAATGGGCGAATGGAGAACGAAGTTCTCATTTTCATTTCAGAGCAGCAACCCCAGCAAGCAGATGTAGCCAAGTGAGGCTGACATTTAAAGCAACTACTGAGATTACATTACTGAGATTATATTTAATATGGATGGCCAAATCTTTCAAACAAAATCAATGTTCTTTTACTTAATAATACCCTTGCCACATCTTAATGAAGGCTCCTCCAGCTCAAGGCCTTATTTTTCTGCAGTCGTTTCATTGTGTGACATCTCTGACTGCATCAGATGGTACATAATGCTATTTTCATCTGTTTCTATTGAATTTTATGCGTTCCCATCCTTGATTTGTCAATTGCCGGATCAATTAATCAAGGGACTCTAAGGGGAGAAATATTTTTATTACTGAGAAGGAAGGGGAATTCATTTAAATTCTGCATCTTCCTGCAGCATCCAACATCTATTATTACGTCTCCCAACCGGGCATGGACAGGAGGATGATGAAGGACCTATAGACAAGCCTGTGGTTACCTGAGATACTTGCAGAAATAAAAACCAGGCTGGGCTGCTCATTGGTCTGCCCCTTGGTTCTCAAACTGGGAGAGGCACCCAGGCAGTTCCCCCCAGCCCCGAGCAGTCCCAGGGGAGCCCGGAGGTCCCACAGCAGGTCCCTACACAAGGCTGAGCCTGTCATGGACAGAGCCCAAGGACCAAAAAGGCAGTGCTGGAGCTCAAGCAGCGGTCTCAACAACTGTGGGCGAGTTCAGAAAGACACTTGTCATCCCAGTAAATTCAATTTCATTAGTGATGCCTGAAGAAATTTAGTAGAGACAGGAGCTGCACTAAAACTTTGTGCAATTACAAAGCCCAGCGTAAGCCTTTTCTGAAAGCTGGGGGGGGAAAAAGTAATTTATGTATCAGCTGGTGCCCATCTGAGGGTGAAATGTACCCCAGCAGGGACTCCTGAGCATCCTTGTCAAGCTGGAATTTTGCTGCAGGTCCAGCTCTGGTATATTCTGGAAAGCAGGCTCCTGGCCCCAAAATGAACACCAGCTACCACATTTTCTCCCATCACTGCAGCACAGCCATGATTCCTGCCTACAAGCATGCTCCTGTCCTCAGGATTGCCAAAACGCTTCCCATCATGATTCTCTCTTTGCTTGTACGGGGCTTTGCATGCTCTCTTCCAAATTATAATGTGGCCTTTCCATCAGAAGACTCTGTAGCCAATCTGGTGGCTGGGGAAACCAACTGGAAGCGTGTCCCAACCAAAATGCAAGCTCAACAGATCGAGTCCAAAAACTTCTGAACATCTGAGCATTTACAGCCAAATTGGGGTGGTTTCTGCTCTGGACAGGGGGCTGCACCAATATCCCTGCATGATCCATCCCTTTCCCCAGATCTTCTTTAGAAGGAGCCCTGGTCTGGGGGTCAGGCTGCCACCTAAATTGATTGCCCATGGACATCTTCTCAGTCCTCCAGCAGGAGGCTGGACGTCCTCTTGCCCTGAAAGCATCCTCAGGGTGTGCACCACAGAGATGAAAAATAAATAAATAAAAGGATTATTTAAATAATGTCTCCGAAGAGGAAAATAAAATTGCACAGCCCATAATCCAGTTTGCCATTTTTCCATCCCATTAACTCCCTTTAAAGAATTATTATTATTGTTTCTCAGTAGAAAATCTGTCAGGGCTGGGGTGAACTCAGCCCTTGCAGCCACCAGCCCCTACCTTGCAGTGGGAAGGCACAAGCTCACCATTCCTCTGGGTTCCCAACAGCCCTTCTCCCCACTCTGTAGGGAGAAGCCCCACCAGGTTTTGCAGCCACAGGGAACGGGGACCAGCTGTGGGCACTCCAGGCCCCTGCATCTCCCCCTGCCTTTTGCACCCATCAGGTTAATTTGGTAATTAGTGGTTGCTTAATGAGAATACATGGAGCTTCTGGGACTGCACCTTGATGATAAAGGTAGGGCTTTTGTGTCCCAGGGTTTAAAAATAAAAAGCAATTTCAGAAGCCATTGCAGGGAAGGGATGTGCCTCATGAACCCATCCAGGGGATGTAGGGTCAAGGTAGGAGGAGCTGCTGTGGCAGCTGAGTTATCTGCAGGGAGTACTGAGGGGAGCAGAAAAATATGTGCAAAGATCTCTGCCAGGACAAACACTTCCAAATAAATTACCTTGCTCAGGAAACATGCAGTGGGCAGACCAAACCCGCATCTATGTTTGAATAAGTCCTTTTCCTTGGCTGCTGTGAGACAAAGCCACAGAGGACCCCAGAGAGGCCAGGCCTGACCAGTGCATCCATGTGGTGGTGCTGGGTTGGGTCTCTGGGCATCAGCTGGTGACATTGCTGGGAGCTGGCACCCAGGTGCTTAGCCAGTGGGAGCCCAGGACTGATCTAGTGCCACAGTGGCATGGGTGGACTTTGCAGTGACCACAGAGACCCTGCAGACAAGCAGAAGTAAGAGTCTCATGGAAGGAACATCCTCCCATGGTTTATGCTAAAACCTCCAAGGTTTATGCTGAAGGTGGTACTTGAGACTATGTATGACTGCAATACAGGCAAACACCTTACCCGGTGTCTCAGGCCCACAGCACAGATGTGATCCCTGTTGTTGAACTCTTGGTCCTTCTCCAGGGGTCTGTCCTCCCCATCAGGGCTGCCAGTATCTCCAGGCTAGCAGCAGAAGTGATCCAGGTGGGGAGAAGGATTCCAGCCTGTGCCTGACACCTGCAGATCTCCACGGGGAGCACCTATCTGCACTATTCTGTCCTGGGGCAGCCCCTGAACTGCTGGATCCCCCTCTTCTCTCTATCCTCTGCCTGCACTATCCCCAAGACACTGCTGCTGCTCAGCCCAGAGCTTAGCAGGAGCCTTGTTTCAAGGCTTAATTAACAGTAGCTGTAGGAGTCAAGAAGCTCTACTGCTCCTGTAGGTAACCTCCACCCTGACATTCATGGGAGAGAGCTTCTCTTCAAAAACACAAAAAATAGCAATGAGAAAGCACTTTCTGACCAAGCTTTTCCAAACCATGACAAAGCATGGATACTCCAGGTGGGTCAGAGTGAGTCCCTGGGATTATTGGTACCAGTGCTCTGTGAACCCCACTGAGAGAGACATCGACCTTGGCTGTGATGGGTCTCTAACTCAATGCTTCTGTGCAATTTACCCCTCTATAGTTCTATTTTATTTCAAGTGGAGGGCAGGTCTTTGAGCCGCACATGTCCATCTGGGACACCTTTAGCTTGGTGGGGCAAGCTACTGAACCAAGTGAAGCCAAGGACCAAAGACGTTACTGGAGATGTGACAGGGATGCACAACCATCGAGGTGATCGCCAGCCTCGTGGGACAGGCTGTGTGGCCAAGCTCTGCACTCTATCACTAGCGGGCAGGTCCTTCATCAGGTCTACAGGAAAGCAGAATTTGGTCTGGGTCATAGCATTTAAGAACTTTAAAAGGTAAATGGCATATGTGGACACTGCGTAAACACAGCACAGGGCCTATGGGGTAAGGACCAGTCTTTGCCTAAACTGCTCTGGGTAAACCAGGGTTATTAGCTATGCTCTTGGGCACCACAGGCAAACAAATTCACTTACAATAGGAGAAATCCAGAGAACAAGAGGCTATCTCTAATTTCCTTCCACCTGTTCCAGTTTCCTAAAAAAGCTCTCATTAACCATCCTTATTCATGCAAAACAGCAGAGACATCCTTCCAGCTGGCTGCTTACCTTGGGTGACTGTGGGCCACTTCTGGTGTGCTGGAGCTTTTACACACCACCAGCTGCTGGGGGACCACGGGGAAGCTCTGCTGCTCCTGCAGACTGGTCATTGAGTGTGGCAGAGACAAGCCTTCCACTGGTTTTGAGGGGGGCTTCTTTCATCTGTGGATGGGCAATGCCTGGCAGGAGCCCTCCTCAGGTCTCACAGTTTGCAAGAGAGTGACAAAGCCTTCTGTTCTTCCCTTGGCAGGATGATGCAATGGGATCTCTGAGCAAAAGGGAGAGCTGGATACATGTTGGCTTTCAGCTCCAAGGTGAACCAGATGTAGTCATCTTCAGCAACACCTCCATAAGAAATCTGTCCTCAGGCGACTCCTGCAAGCTGTCTTCTGCCCGGCGTGAGCAAGCCCCAGCTGGCTGCAGATGTTTGGGCACTGAGCATGCTGATAGCCAAACATCCACAAAGGATCGAGGCAACCCCAGGCTGAGAAGAAGGCATGGAGCACATGTCCCACCAGCACCCATAGCAGAGCTCAGCCCAGGTGGTGCAGATCAGCCTCCATGTTTACTACTAGCCAAGGACTGCTCTGACTCCTGAATGGAATAAAACACTTTTAGGGGTACTACACCCTGTAAAGCAGGATAAATCCCACACATGTCCAGGTTTTCCCCTTCCAGGAAAGATACCCAGGGGCTCTCACGGTGCAGACTAGCATGGCACTGGGATGCAGAGGGCACAGCTAGGCTGAAAAAGGATGAGGTCATGAAAGACCTGCTGCCTGCCAAGCCACTGGCTGCTGAGATCACTTCACCTGAGCACTACCTGGATGCCATCCCACACACAGAGGTGGATTCCTCCACCCTTCATGGAGCAATAGAGTGGTTGTCTCCAGCTCCACCCTTTCCAGCCCTTCCCATCCAGAAAGGAAGATGGAAAGCATCTGGTGCACTGTTAAGACCTAACACAGGTTTAGCTGGTCATTGCTTGCCTTCTGTCTGTCTGATGCCCTAAGTCACAAAGCTGAAACCCAGAGCAGGCAGGTGAGCCTAGCACCCTGCCTGAAGGAGCTGGACTAGCACAAGTCAGAATTGCCAGGCCCAGAGGGAGAATGGTCCAAAAAGGAGGTTGACTCAACAGGACAGTGGTTGTGGCATGGATGAGCGGTCTTTCTCCTCCTTTAGGCATTGGTTCAACACAAAACACTGCAGCAGAAGTTTGAAAGGGGGGTTAGCACAGTGTGGATCCTGCCTTCTCAGAGGCAATGAGCAACTGATCATAGCATCCCCACCCCAGCCAGAGCTGGAAAAGCACATCAGAGCTTCCTGACCTTGGCTCCCTGAACAACTTGATGATGGCCTTCTGCAGCCGAATAGTATTTTTAGGTCCTTCTCCCCGCTGATTCATTAGGAGAGCTAATGTTCTCCCAACTGCCGGGCATCTGACCCTCGAGGTGTGTACGCCACACACTCCTGATAAATATAGACCTCTTCAATTACATAACCTGTCTAATAAGCAGCGGCTGTCCTCCCTGCGGGCACGCGGGCAACCGGGAACCGAAATGCCTCTGCCAAGGGTGTGAATGGATGCCTCACTATTTATTTTATTTCCACTGTTTTCTATTTTTGATCACTTCCTGCTGTATCGACTTAATGAGTGACTCAGTGAGGTTCGGTGGCCCTGGAAGTACTCCAGGTTCAGCACGACCTCTCTGCTCTGCCCACCACTGCTGGTGTGCAGGGTAAGATCCTCCTTTCTAATCCTCCTCTCTGCTGGAGGAGACGTGGCAGAGCAGGATGGGAGGATTAGGACTTGGAGAGACTGCACTAAAAGCTGAGTTCATTTCCTAACTGGATGTGTCAGAGCATTTTGTAGACTAGGGGTAACCAAAGGACTTTATAGTTACGGGTGCAAAGGTCTGTCACTTGGAAAAGGCACCTGGTTGGTTAACAGAGAAACAAAAGCACCCATGTGCATGTTCTATGATACAGAAGACTTGAAAAGTCCATGTTCTTGGTAAGAAAGACCTCTTGGTATTAAAGAAGACATCAGTAGAGTTGGGCGGTGATCTTTCAAAATGAACATCTGATAACTTTAGGATCTAGATGTGACTGTAAAGCTGAGTGGCAAAATGCAGAGTAATCACTAAAGCATTCAAAGTAGAGGATGAAGCACATCATTAGCAGACTTGACAAATGCATGCCTAAGTGTGGGTTTTGTGCAGTGATTTTTCACCCCTGGTCTCAGGTTGCTTGTGGCACTTGCAGCAAGAACCCCATGGAGAGGACACAGAGGAACCGAGTCTGCCCCACATCAGATGGTTTCTCTCCTTGAGAAATGTTCAGGGATCTGCTAATCATAAACCAATGCAAGCCTCCTACTATTTAGAAAGAGAAGTAGCCATTTCCATCAAATGCACCCACTGCTCACCATGGGTTTGCATCGCTCAGACAGGCTGGCTGCGAGCAGCATCATGATGGCAGAGAGGGCTGTTGAGATGGCTTGAGTGATATTTATGACAAGGACTGTTCTACCTATATTTGTTGTTCCTGCTGTGAAAGCACCCAGCATGTCCTGTAATAACGTTAATAGCTTTTATGCAATGGCTAGGAATGATAAAGCTAATTCAAAATTAAGTATTTAACCTCCCCAGTTTTATTCCTGTCTTTATCTAACAGTCAACAATCTGACCTCTTCCAGTGTCCCTCACTATGAGGTTCAGGCTGGAGCAGGGGAGAGCTGCTCCCAAAGCAGGGGGCTCTGCTCTGGCCTTCACAGAAGCAAATAGCCATGCTCTTGCTCCCAGACCATCCCTCTCCTGATGCACCGTGGCCTGTCACCAGGCGGAGGAAAAGGGACAACTGTGACCAAACAGACTCTCATAGGGCTGGAGCTCCTTTTCAGCCCTGATAGGTGTCTGTGGCACCGTGTGTCCCCAGCAGCAGTGCATCCCCAGGATATATCCCCAGTGCCGCTGAACGACCTGAGAAGCAGGTGGTGTGACACATGCCACTGGCAGACCCAAGAGTAGAGCTCAAGATTTTGCCCCAAGGTCTTCAGTCCACCTGTGGGGCTACAGGCCTGGGGTTTGTCCCAGCCTGCAGCAGAGAACACCACAACCCACCGCTCCTTGTCCACAGAGCCCTCCTCTACCTCCCAGCCTTAAATGATGCAGAAAGTTTGCTAAGGACTTCCGTGCTGGAAGGACTCAGCAGGAAGCAGCTAATGCAACTTCTCTTGCTCATCCACGGTACTCATGTCCAACAGTTAATAAAACCACAGGCTCCTTTCTCATTAATCCCTAATTAGGCTCTCTCTCACTTATATAGCACTTTCTGTCATTAGAGGTAGAAAGCTGCGAGCCTGCCTTTAACCTTCACAAGTTGTGAGGAGGCAGACCCAAACACCTTGCTGTGATCTTGCATAAAATACCTCCTTGAGCTCACTCTCAGGAGCTCCTGGAAAAGAACCCCCTATTTCTCCAGCAAGGGTAGAAACACAAAACCTCTAGAGGAGCACAACATCTACAGCAAGGAGATGAGAGATGTCCACTGGGTGTGTGACTTTTGACCACTGAGTGACCACAAGGTCAGGTTTGTTCTTGCACAGCTGCAAGAGTCCAAGTGATGGACCACAGACACCTGAACAGCTCATCCTGGCATGGAAATACAGAAGGCAGCAGAGGTCATACACTTCCAGCTGGACCCCCAACTCCATTACTTCTCTTTATCGGTGGGTAGTACAGAGAAGTAAAAGAGGTTTGCCAAGATCCCCAAGTGGTCTTTTATGTTGCTATGTGGGAGAGCGGTCTGGCTGTGGCAGTGGGGGACTTGGAGCCAGCTGATCTGCCTGTTGAGAGTGGGACAGAGTAGCCCACACTGAGGCAGGAGCAGGGATAGAGAGAGGAGAGCAGAGATCACAACTGAACATCAGCCCTGCTCCCACCTGTGTTAGACAAAGCCCAACAGAATTATTAGGACGAATGCTCTGGTGGGGTGTGTGTGCCAGGGATGGGAACGGGCAGTCAGCTGAGTTACTGTATCTGCAAGAACACAGCCAGTCCTCGCTGCTGCTGGCAATGCGACATTTCCCGCCCATTTTCCCAGCAGCTGAGGTCAGCTCTGTCCTGCACTGTCCTGCCTGCGATGGTGGGACTCACTCACAGCCAAGGCCTCGCAGACCAGGAATAATACCCATCCCAGACAGACGTGCAGCCTCAAACCCATATGTCAGTGTTAGTACCTGGTGCCAGACACACCCCTGGCTTGCAGTAAGTGGTGTCTGTGCACTGCCCATACCCCTGGTCCACATTACTCACAGCATTTTTGAGAACACCACCAATACACCTGAGGGCTGTTGGTCAGCAGGTCCATGCACAGCTGTACCTTTCTCAGACACTCCTCTCCAGCTTCCCAGATAGTAGCTGAAGCATTGGAGTCTTGCAGGACAATGCTCCACATTCTTTTGTCCTTGTGTTGGCCACACAGGGATCTCACATTGTTCATGCATTAGCATCACAAGTTGAACTAGCTGGCACATGCCCATGCAGGGGACCAGTGGCAGGTGAGGAACTGGATCTGGCCCTTCTCCTTGTGGGTCTCTCCATGGGCAGACAAATTTTAAGGAGCCTGTGGTGTCAAGTAGACCTCAACTCCTCCATTGTGATGCTGGATCCACGTAGGATAGAAGCTCCATGATCATGTTTTCTTGCTCTAAGCAACTGAAACATAGAGGATGTCCCAAAACCTCCTCCTCTCTTGCTCCAGGGACGTATAGAGGAGAAGGAAGGCATAGAGCAAGAAAGGAATCAGAAAAGTTTAGTTTGCTGTCGAAATGCATTGTTTTAAGCATTTTTTTAAAAAAAATGGCTAGTTCTGCTCCTGCAGGGATTGGTGCTCAGGCCTTTTAGAAGCAGCACGAGTTCAGCTCCTGACCATGGCCAGAACTGCACATGGTAGTCTGGTCTAACTGGGCCCCGAGTGCTGGGAGGGGACCTCCTCACACCCTCACATCAGAGGAAAGATTCCCCTGAGGCCAATCCACCGGCCCATCACAAAGCACCAAAGAAAACCCCTGGGAAGTGAGGACCTTCACTTAAATAGCTATAAAAAGGGCACTTCTCAAGTGAAAGGAGTTCAGAGCCGAGCTTCAGAGAGCTCTTTGAACATCACTGGGCAGGGAGTGCAAAGCTGTAGGAGGCAAACCTGTGGACCTACCAGTGTGAGCAACATCTCCATTTGAATATTTCATTGGGTAACCTGGAAAGAAATCTGACTGCAGTGGTGAGGAGGGGGACGATGAGGCAGCTCCTTGCCAGGGAGGTGAGGGAGCACCTAGCTGCTGGGCCATGCATAGATTGCATGAGACAGAGCTGTATTACAAGCTTCCCTGGAAAGCCAGGTAGTTGCCCAGCCTGAGGGTGGAAATCTTAGTGACAGCCAGGGATTCCTCTGTCCTGAAAGAGCTCAGGGTCTTGCACACATGCCTGGACGAGAAACAGGAGGAGTTGTCTTGAAACACAGGACAAGTGAGTATGGCAAGAGAGGACATGCATGAGCAACACCAGCACTGGCGGATAGCCTGCTAGGTAAGAACATAAAGAGACTCCTCCTGAGGCAGTCTGCAGGTCCTGCAGTGAACCAACCCATGGAGAGTGTTCTTTCCCTCTCCACTTTCTCTAAAGGTGTCTGAGTAAACAAGTCTCTTAACATAGAGCTTTTCCTTCAGCCTCTGAAGCAAGATGACACGCTCCCAATCAGCTTTACCCAGCGCTGGCAGGAGTCAACACCTTCCCCAGCACCTCTGTCCCGTTATTCCCAACATTTCCCTTACCTTTGGGCTCGGTGTTGATCAACATCCATTCCCCTCACTCACTAGATACCCAGCAGCCCAAGCAGTAGGAGATGGCTCGACAGCAGGCAACGAAATAGTGCAGGGGGTAGAGGGTAAAACCAGGTGCTGACGTTACTGCTAGGTTACAGCCCTGCAGAAAGCAGTGCCCAGTGTTGCCTCCTGCTCCTTCTGTAGCATCTTCTGATATTCTTGCACCCTGCAGCAGCTCATCCTCCTCTGTTGGGTGTTGTCCTATGGATGCAGAAGCAAGGCTAAGGCCCTGAGCCCCTTTAGCTCCTCCCTTTAGTAAGGCTGAAGGTGTTTCTCTGCTCCCTGTAGATGAGGGTGAAGGAGCTCTCGCCACCTCTGACAAGCAAGATGGAGAGAAAAATTTAGGGAAGAGGGTGCTGGCCATAAACCCCATTACACTCAGCCCCTGTGCACCTGACTCTCTCATGCAGCCCATCATGAAGTATCTCAGGAGCAAACATAGAATCATAGAATGGTTTGGGTTGGAAGGGACCTCAAAGATCATCTACTTCCAGCCCTGCTGCCGTGGGCAAGG
>JAVSBS010011947.1:0-39083 GCA_033124195.1 Coracias cyanogaster | reverse complement strand
ACTACAAGCTGTTGTGAAAAGTCCCTCCTCAGCCTTCTTGTGGGCCCCCTTCAGATACTGGAAAGCCGCAATAAGGTCTCCCCAGAGCCTTCTCTTCTCCAGGCTGAACGAGCCCAACTCTCTCAGCCTGTCTTTGTAGGAGAGGTGTTCAAGCCCTCTAATCATCTTTGTAGACCTCCTCTGGACCCTCTCCAACAGGTCCATGTCCTTCTTGTGCTGGGGGCTCCAGAGCTGGATGTAGTACTCCAAGTGGGGTCTTATCAGAGCAGAGGGGCAAAATTACCTCCCTCGATCTGCTGGCTACACTTCTTTTGATGCGGCCCAGGACACCGTTGGCTTTCTGGGCTGCACTGGCACATTGCTGGCTTATGTTGAGCTTTTCATTCACCACATCCTTCCTTCATCTCCGGAGAGCAGCAATGCCCATCTGAGAAGATGCAGGCAGAGTTTTGCTCAAACTCCTCCAGTCAATCTCCTGTGTACCCCACCACCAGAGAAAAGTCACTGCACATGAAGAACTCCAGAAATGGGGATGACAAAGTATATGGAAGCCAAACTGCAATAAAAAAAAGACATCTGCTTAAAAATTCAGGGCCTACCTCCACTCTTGCTAAAGATGCTAGGCCTCTTTTGAGAGGCCCAGCAAGGATGGAGGTGAGCTCTCTCTGCCTCTTGTGCATCTCAGCACAAAGCCTCTCTAGGATGAGAGCCACTCAAGCATGTCATAAGCACAGACTGTGCTCCCCGCTCCTGGAAATAATTTCTGGTTGAGGTAGCTCATGGTCTGATTCAAAGTCCTCAGGAAAGGAGGCATTCTGGGCAGCTGCAAGGTGAAGGCTTTGGCCTCCATCACTATTATTTTCTGTAAGGGCAGGTAAGACAGAGAAATCAACTTTTTCACTGCATACTTGAGCTCTGAGAAAACAAAGAGGAAGCAACAACATCTTTTCAGAGAGACAAGCTGCTCAACACAGAGCAAGGCTCTTTTTGACTTTTAGGGACTGATTTGAATGCTCTGAGCATATGTTGACATTGCAAATACCATCTCCAGCTGTAGAAAACTGCTACCAAGGTCTCTGTTTCCTATGGCATTTCTGATAGATGCTACCTGGGGAAGATGCGGGTGTTCTGCAAGGGCTGCTGCCGGGTTTGGTAGTCATGGCAAAGCTATTCCCTGCTAGGTACTGAGGAGAACAGCTCCTGAGGAACACAGCCCTTGCTCTACTGCACAGGATGAGCAGGATGGACAATGGACAGAGAAATCAAGGAGTCTCTGATCTGCAGTTACATTAAAGACAGGTCCTCTAAGAACATGCCATATGTCATTTCTTGTGTCAGGAATTACATGGTTGGTAACAGGATACAGTTAAAATGGACTTACCTATGTATCACGCTCTTTTGAGCCACAGCTGCTTCTTAAGAAATACTGGTTAAGCAGCAAAGCAAGGCTGAAGTTGAGCTGTACCTCTTGCACGCCCAAAGGTTTCCACGGTCCTTGACATGCAGAGGCTAGAAGGGAGGGTACAGCCAGCTGCCCCTTTCCAGCCTTCCATGGCGAGAAGGGAGACATGCCATCCCAACAGCCACAAACCACAGGTCGAGTACCCAAATGGACACCCGTCTGCCCAAGACAGCCAGCCATACGATTGAAGACAAGGTTTGTTCCTTACAGGTCGCACAGTAAAAAGGAAACAGTAAAATTAAACACATGCAATGCTTCAGGTCTTTATTGTTGCTGTAGAGTAACTGGTACATGGTTAAAACATTCTAATATAATCAGTGATTCTGAAAACTAAGGCTTTCTGTGGGTTTGTAGTATCCTGGTGTTTCTTTTCACACAGTGTACATATAAAATCAAGTTATAAAAACACAGATTGTTTTTTTTAAACAATACAGATTGATGCAATGCACAAAACTAGGAACTACATTTTGTATGATCAAGACAACACCTTACAGAGGAGCTTCAGACCTTGCAGCTTTGAAGCCAAGAGAGAAATGTCCTGGTCTGACGTCCTGCTACCCCAATGAGCTTGATGACAAACACAGATGGCAGGATTTCAACCTTCTCTTCTGAGCAGAAAGAAAGAAACCCCCGATGCTGATGAGGAAACATCTGATTGAGAAAATGAGCAGTATCTTTAAAGCATGTCATTGAGCTCAAATGATGTTAACAAGACCTAGCAAGACCTGCAGTCCCATAGAGCAGTCACTGCTGAGCAGTATAGCTGCTGGGACTATGAGAGAAGGTCAGTCATAAAAAACATGCTAATGATTGAGAAGAGTCTAGGTGCCAATATGCGTCCCACTGAAGGGGATGTGTGTGATTCCTGGAATACTAGCACCTTTAACGCAACAGCATTGAAAACATTTAAAAGTCATTTACCCAGCATAGAATCATTTACATTGGAAAACTGTAAACCTAACACTGCCAAGTCCACCACTAAACCATGTCCCTAAGTGCCATCTTACTGTACTTTGAATAGGGAAACAGGGTAAGAACAAGAGAGTCTCCAAAAAAATTGGTATATTAGAACCTTCTGAGTAAAAAGCTACAACTTGACCAAAGAAGAAAACAAAGCATTGACAGGAAAATCTTCCCCTAGTTCCTTAACCACTTTTTAAATAAAGAAGCTTCTATATCCACAAAGCTTTTTCTTTTTATTATTTTCCCCCGCATCTTGCATTTCTAATTGAGCTGGATAATGATGCATGGGATCTGAAAATTTACATCAGCCACAAAGCCAACACCTTTCCCTGTGAGAGGAGGATTCTTCACATACTGTGTGCCGCTCCGAATCACGGAGTCAGGCACTGAAAATGTGACATTAGCAGCTGACCAGAAGATTATTCTTCCTCTTCAATCTGAATACATGAGAGAGGAGGATGAATTACAGATTTGCAGGATGTTTACCACGTTATAGGAGGTTACGTGTTTGGCTCCAGCTGTGAGAAAACCCCTTGTAAGGGTCAACGACGGATTGCATTTTATTTCATTTTCAGAGCCCATCTGATCACACATAGATGTAAATCTTTCACCGCTCCATGATCAAGACTCACTCTGATGTTTCTGATACATCTGATGACAGCACAAAGTTCTCTGAATGACTGAGAAAAGCGTAGCTGGTATTTATGTCACCAATATATATAACCTGTCCTCTGAAGTCATTCCTGAAGACTATGTTAAGGCTACTGGAGTAGGCTGGCCATGGTTACTCCTGGTATGAAAGCACAGCCGTGGCTCAGGATAGACTAGAAGAAGCCTTTTAGGTCTTCTCTGCATTAACCACAAATGAGGTTTTTAGGTTTTCTCTTGCAGCGAGTTACCTGGATATACATGGAACTGCACCAAAACAGAGCATTAGACAAAGAAAAACCAGGCTATGTAGATATAAGCTGCAGTGATGTCTTTGATATCACAGAATTACATTTTTTTAAAGTCCTCATAATGCAGAAAGGACCTCCTTCCACTCATGACAACGAAAACACCAGTTGTCTGTCATCAAGTACTCAAATATAAATATGAAAAAATCATTAAGAAACATAACCCTAAATATAAACCTAGTTTTAATTTTAAAAAAACTGGGATTAAAAAAAGTAGAGTAAAACAGATGGCTTCAAGTACTTTCAGCATAATAAACAGTTATTATAAGCACAGATTAAAAAACACTCATCACCTTGCAAGAGACAGTTGAATAGAGGCTGGTGATTTGTTAAAAAAATGGGCTTTGATACCAACATATTAGACAACATGTTTAGTGTAACAGTTTAGCAGAAAACAGATGTGTCTCCCATGCCAACCCAATGCTTGAGATACTCAGCGCAGTACAAGGTACATTTTGCACTCTACTTTCACATTTCATGGCAAAGCCCCTCAACATACAGAGTCAGGCCACCTCGGTTTAGCTCAAACAACTTCATGCAATAAGCACATATTTAGTAAGTCAAGGTTTTGCAGCAATACAGTTATCAAGTGGTCTAACATTTTTGAGGCTGAAAAACACATCTAACCTGAAGTGTCTGCTAAGTACTGGCAATGTTTATGTCTTTTACTACATGAACATGAACGTTACTTTTATTATAGATGACAAGAAATACACTTTAAAGCGCCTTGTCTGAGTTTTTTTTATGGAAAAAAGGGAAAGGGTTATAGTGGAAGCCCAAAAGAACCCCCCAAAAATCAGGATGGAGATTGGAAAAGCAATGTTGTCATCAGGCAACCAAAGGGAATACTGCAAAAAGAAGATGTAGCTCAATTTCCCTATGCTGTGCTAAGTCTGAAACCCATTTCTTGTACCTGTAAGAAGACAACCATTGCATCACCTGTGTTTCAACAGGTCTGGCTGGCACACGTGTGGAACAAGCAGTCTTCATGCTTATCTATATGGACACTTGAAATGCCTAAGGATACGATGTGAAAACCAAAATCAATGCTTAAAAAAAAAAGGTATCTTGCCTACTCGGAAAAATAAATAAAAAGTTTTCCATCACACGTCTACAAGAAGACCTTTTTGAAAAACATTTGCCAGCTACTCAGGGTCAGACCCTTTTTTTTGCCTCTACAAGAAAAAAAATCACAAATAAACCAAGAAAAACCAGCTCCTCTCTCCTGCAGCTCTGTATACTGCAGTAGGAACGAGTCTCCCATAGCTAACAGGGCAACCAAAATAGTGAGAAACGAACCCTTAGCTGCACAGGTCTATTAAATAATCACTTCAGACTTAAACGGAGGCAGAGACAGTGCTGTTTTCTGTGCTACAACACAAGACTGCAAGACTTAAAAATCATTCTGGGTGACCAAGCCAGAATGGTTGAATAGTGCTAGGTTCAGTAGCGTTTGGAAAAGCTTATGTGAAAGTATTATCGTTTTAAAATAAGTTTGAATATTTGAAATAGAAAAAAGAAACAGAACAACTTCTCCTCCAACTTGCACCTACCATCTAAACATTGTTAAACTTACCAGCTTTCCAAACCCAGTGCTTGCTTTACGATGATGTGATTATACAGAAATACATCTGTCTCTCTTAGCTGGACAGTCTGGGTTTCTACATGAAAGCTCAGTGCGTGTCACATTTACTAACGTCCTTACGATTGTTCAATAATCCAGCAATTTGTTTCTTAATTACAGCAGAATGCAGTTGCTAGCTGCTTGCAAGAGCAATGTTGAAATTACATTCAGAGATTAAAACCTACCATTTTCACGTGTAGCAGTAACTAACACTTCTTTCTCTTCACAGAATCAAGTGCAAATGTCTAACAACGGCAATAGAAAAAGACAATTCTCATGCAAAAGATTCTTCCCTGTGCGTTAAATTTGCAGGACATGTCTAATCCACTCATTTTTACGTCTTTCTTTACCTCAGAACTAATTGGTTTTCATTTTCGTGTCGTGAAATTTCTGTTGCTTTTTAAAATATTGATGACAAGCGAGTTCAATTAGTTCCAGCCCACCAAATATCTTTTGCTGCACAGTAAAAAAGATGATCATGGCTGCAAAATACCATCGTGCAAAGCTGTACAGGTACAGCAGTGCAAGCATACCCAGTGGGAACACCGTCCAATACATGAGTGAGATGCACTTAACTGCGAAGACCCTGAGCTCAGATTTACACGGGGGGATAATGCTTTGTCCTGTTGCACTGAAGCATCTTCCACCTTCATAGAAGTGTCGGAGTCTCTCCTCTTTCTCTTCCCAACGCTTTCGGCACCAAAGCTGCAGCTCGTCCTTAGAAGTGGGCACCGTCTCTATGGGGTATCTCTGGACGTGGAAGTGAATCTCCTTTGGGAAGTTTCCATTCAAAAGGTGCTTCTCTGTCTGAGGAATGTTTTGGGGGTATGCCACAGTTATGTCATGGATAGCATCGAGATTGTCACCTACAGGAAAGGTTTTGGGGGAGAAAAGATCAATAGAGATTGTGCAATGGTCAGAACACTAATTTGCTTCAAGGTGCAACTGAAAACTGTCCAAATTGTGGCAGAAATCCCATAGATGTGTTAGTTATGTTTTATCTGCTAGAATCTCTCAAGGCTGAAAGGTCAAACTTCTCCCAATCATTATCCGTTCTCAACCTGAGCAAAAAACTTTGGGAACAAAACTATACAAAGTACAAACTAACACAGAATTGCAACAGTGAGTAAGAGAATAAAATTAAATTTTATGGAGAGAAGATGCACCTCTTGTCTTGGGTAAAGAGCACAGTCCGTGAGACTAATCTTCAGTTAGTCATACCTGTGCTGTGAGCTGAAATTGCTTTTAACTAATGAAATACAACTTGGTGTATGTTCCTGTAAACACTGAAAAACACTCAGTTTGATTGGAGCAAAGACTATACACAATCCTAATTCACTTCAGACTGAGAAAACATACGTGAAACATAAACCAGCTGAATACCAGAAGCTCATAAAGTCTAGGGTATCTCACAAAGGATGAGGAGCATCTCTGTAGCTCAGCCAGCTTTGCAGAGCACTCCCGTTAACACCATTTCTTTAAACGTGACCACTGAGAACTGTAAGGAGTTGTGCTGCTTACCACATTTCAGATCTGCTAAAGACAGAGTACAGCATAAATAGTCAAGCCTGGCTTTAAGTAAACCTCACATCATTAGCTATTTGGGTAAAGTGAGTATAGTTAACCATGTAAGAAGCAACTGCAGATTAGAAATTCAAGGCAAACTTATGAAAAACCCCTCTACTCTTCATTACCATGCCTCACGGAGCCAACGCTGAAAGGACACCAGTATTGCCGAAGTGGAGCTTGCTGGCATAGCTCTGTACTAAGTGGCTTTACATTTTGCACTTTCTAAATACCCTCTTTATCCCCCGGCCTCTGACCAGACATTCTTTTTAGATTTCATAAAGTAAATTCTGCTGGTGTAAAACTGATCTAAAAATAGGTGCATGGTGCACTGGATGTTGCATAACGGTTAAGTTCTGCCAGCAGTGATTTATCCCGCTGTTTTTATTTGGCTGCCTGGCTCAGGGCAAAATGGAATTGGAGACTAAAATCTGTCTCCAGTTGCAGCAACTGAAGACTTTTGTTCTCATAGATGATGCCACTTCTTGCAAAGATGATCAAAACCCACTCTTTAGCTCTGCTCCCCCTTTTAATTTGATCCCCTTCTCTGGCATTTTGGCTTTCCTTTAGAGCTCTAAAAATGACAGGGACAGAATAGAAAGTTACTTTAAAAGGCCATGTTCGAAATTATATGTCTAAAGTTCAACTCCAAATATCACAAGAAGGGGAAAAACCCTATTCAGCCTTTCAGGATATTTTATAACTGTACTGTCTTACAAAGATCTCTCTCAGACAGTTTTGTGGCAGGTTACTTACGTTTTTAAAAAGCTGTATATGGCTCCTAGGAGGCCTACCAGAGCAAAACTCAAAACAGTCCAGCTTTTTTTTAGCTATGGGATCACATTCTATCTAAGCAGTGAATCACTATATTCTGCACAGGAAAAACCTTTCAGATCTCCTTCCAAGTGATGCCAAAATTGAACGTCTTAGAACTCTTGCCCTTACAAAAGGAAACGATCATCAGCCTGCTGCACATTCACAGAAAGCATTTTCATTTTGAAAACAGCTCGCATTTTTCCTCTCTGTACTCAAAATATTTCTGCCATCAGAAGGAATTACAGGCATCCTACAGGACAGACATCCTCTAGTTCCTGGCCCAGCCAGGGGAAGGGCTGCTACATATGTGTCTAAGAGATACCCATCTCTTACAATCCATCTTACCTGATCCTCCATAGCTCCTAGTGGCACATAAAACCTACACACTTTACCTCGAGAGGGAGGCCAGGAAAGTTCAGCCTTCCTGAGATCCTTGTATAAAAAAGCCTTCTAGGAAAAGAGTTTCTGGCTACACAAGTTTCTCACTCATCTTGCAGCCATTCGTGTCTTTGCATCTAAACAGTCAGTCTGCCATTACCTGCAAATGTCCTTGAAAAAAATCATGCTTTACACATATAGATCACTGGCATACAGACCACAGGCAAGAAATCACTGCTTTTGCTTAAGACACAGACCTTCTGACTCTACAAGTGTTGGACTTGCAGGACTCCCTGCACCCACACAGCTGGTCTGATCCCTTCAGTGTGCAGACATATTTCCGCCCATGAATTCCTAATCAGAAACAGGGAAGCCTCTACTTCTTACCTATGGATCTGTAGCATCCTCAAACAGATACCTTCCAGCAGGGCTTCACGCCTGACTGCAGAAGGTCCACACTACATGACGGATTCTAAATTAGTTACCCAGAACAAAGCTCAAAGTGCTTTGTACAGGCAGGTGGACATTACTCTTCTGAATTACAAATGGGGAAACCAAGGCAAAGGGTGATTATGTGACCTGCTCAGTGTGTCCAGCTTGAATCAGTATCTCCTAATTCCCAGCTGCAAGGCTCACCTATTAAATTATATTTTACACAAGAAGAAATGAAACTTCAAAGGTAGATTTAGCATATCTGAAAGCACAGAAACATCAGAAAAAGAGAAGACCAGAAGACCAAGTTTCATATGCAAGAGGATTAGAGCCTTTCACAACAGGCCTCTTGTTTTGGTCATACATATTTAAAAAGTCCACACAAATGGCAGCCTGAAGCTTTAATTCCCAGGCAAGGCAAGCACTTGGAAAGGACGAGCTTCAATCAGCTCTCTACAGCTGTGGAAAGAAGCATGCCCTGCTGCTGTTATGTGCAGTAAAGCTGCGGGATCCACACTGCACACTTGAACAAAGAGGTTCTGCATATACTCTGCTGATTTATCAACAGCATCGTTTAATACAGACAGGGTCAATGCATCGCTGCCATGTGTGCTACAAGCAAATCTGCTAAAAAGAAACCCTAATGCAGCAGATGAAAGTAGACTGTTCATGAGCAGAGACAAAATTCTCTTAGGGTAGGTTTAATCAGGCAGTCTTGAACCTGCATCCTTGGCTTGGGCATCTTTACTGTCTATGTTTCCCTCTGAAGTTAAGCTCGTTGTCTCTGCAGTCTGGAGATACCTAACAGCACATGTTTCAGATCAGTAGCAAGGTGCCAGCAAAAGAAAGTGATCCTAAGTGAAGATGCAGGGCAGTCACTGATTTTAATGATCTCTTTTCCACCTGAATTTAAAGATCTGCTTAAAAATCCAGCTTCTGCATATTTTAAGAACAAATTGCCCTAAGGGAAGCCACATCGTTCTACTTCTCTAGTGGGTAAAAAAAATCAAGTAAGCAAGCGTATTTGTTTATAGTTCAGAGAAGCTGTCGGTGGATGAATCACTTTTTGCAACGCTTTTAGTGACTTCTGAGGGATCTTCTTTATCCTGTGTGTATGCACATCCCATTGGGGAAGGAATGAAGGACAGAGGAAATCAAACAATGTTCACATTTGTATCTGAAATCTAATTAAGCTAAGAAAATGCCATTAAGGCTAAAATGCCAGGCAGGTAGCCCAGCTCTTCAGGACAAAGAGACAGCAGTTTCGGTAGCTTCACAGTCTCAGGACTTTTTTTCTGCAGTAGTAGAACTCTATATGCTTCACACCCATGAACAATTCTGTCCTATGCTTCATAAAAGCACCTCAGAAAAGGAAAGCTTACTCCAGTGCTCAGGAGTGAATATGAAGTTCATTTGTAATTATTGTCATGGAGCTATAAGCTGCCTAACATGCAGAGGATGATTAATCCATGTGGTGGTCTCCATTTTGGGATGACAAAATGCCTCAACAGACTATTCTTTTTCTTTTAAAAATTTCTGTGCTCCAATCAAAGTTATTTATATCTCAGGCTCAGTTGATATGCGACATTACTTCAGGCTATCACAATGTACAGCTGGTTGCTTTGGGCAATGCACGTAGAGATGGCGGAGGAAAAACTTACCAGGCTCATGACCAAAATAGTGCCATCAGAGAAAGATGTCATTTTTTAAAAAGTTTCCAAGGAAAAATTAGGACATTTTCTTTCACTGTACCAGGTGTTCCATCAGAATTTTTATTCTACTTTAGAAGCTGCAGCATCTCATAGCCCAGTAGAGGTGAGGTTGCTGCAGCTTCCTGCTCAGATAAGAGTCTGAGCTCGTATTCCTGAAACACACACAAACACACGTGCCCAACGCACAGGCACAGACAGACAGAGAGCCACGGATCAGCGTGGCCAGAAAACACGGCACTCAAGCAAAGAAAATAGCCTCATCATGTCCCCTGCTCTGGCTGATTAGGCTAAATGTCTGCCAGTGGGAATTATGGACATATACATAGGCTATGGATCAACTGGTCATCAACAGTCTGTGCTGCAGCTGGCCCTGGGTCTTTGGTCTTCCCAGGTGATGGCACTTGGACACACAAACCTCTGGGGCCACCCAGTAGCTGATCTCCAGATTCCCTCTTCTACAGCTGTCTCATGCAGATTCAGACAAACAGGTCTCCATTGACCCCAGACCCCACAGTCTTCTCAGCCACTAGCTTGGGCCTTGCAGGCCCTCTGGTAGCCAAACTGTGACCATCTGACCTCTCTTACCATCTCACCAAGACTTATGGCCACTTTGATACCTGGCTCTCAAGCCTCTTACCCTACTTGCCCACTGGTCATGTTCAATAGTTACTAGTGATCACACACTGACATATGCCCCACATGACAGACACAGACCCTGGTCTCTCCAGCTGCTGGCACTTGGACCTCCATACACACACTCAGAGTCTCCTCACCCAGGAAAATAGTTAGAAATTGGGTTTAATGAGAAGATGGGGCAGACAGAGCTAATTGGGCAGAAGGCACAGTCAGGGAAGTGTACTGACCAGCCTCACTGACAAGTTCCCAAACTTGTTCTTCCAAAACCACCCTGAACCATCCCTTTCCCCACTCAAGGTTTCTTATAAAATTCCCATAATAAGCCTTGAACAATCACCAAAGGCTCCTCTTGGGCATCCTGTAACAAGTGCCAGAGCCCTGCAAGCAGTAAGACCCCTCAGTCTGTAAGGTCATGGACAGGAGCCTCTTTGACAGTTCAAACTGGAATAGGGTAGATTTAGATTGGAAATCAGGAGGAAATTCTTCACTCTGAGGGTGCTCAGACACTGGCACAGATTGCCCAGAGAGGTTGTGGATGCTCCATCTCTGGAGGTGTTCAGGGCCAGGTTGGATGGTGCTTTGAGCAACCTGGTCTAGTGGGAGCTGCCCTTGCCCATGGCAGCGGGGTTGGAAGTGAATGATCTTTGAGGTCCCTTCCAGTCCAAACCATTCTATGATTTCATGATTCTCTCCCATTGACTCACTGTGATGGGTGTCACCCCTGGCCCATGGGCCAATGGCTCCCCCATGACAGCCCTCAGAGGAGCCAGCAGAGGGGCTCTGTTTCTCCATCTGTGTTTTGGGATTTTCCCTGCCTGCCTTTGTGCCTCTGTGCTCTTTTGTATGTGCGCTTCCATATCTCATCAACTATTATAAAACCTTACAACTAAGAGCTTCTTACTAGGTTCAAAATAAAGATGTCACAGGTACATTGAAAATTACTTTTAATTGTGTGTGTTCAATATTACTGTGTCAGTACAGTTCTTTAATTCTACGGGGGCAAAAATCCTAGCCTGAATGTAAAAGACAGGGTAAAATTGTCAGTTTCTTTCAAACACATTCGCAAGGAGAACACTGCAAGGCAGCTGCAATTGGTGAAAACTGCCAGAAGTGATGCTGAGCCCCACAGCACAGTCCCCAATAAGTGGCCTGGTTGGATGAACCCATCCTTGAGCTCAGGAGCTCAAGCACTGCTCGTTCCGCAGTTATGATTCATGTCAATGACAAGGACACTTCCTTGCTCATACTCCGGACCGAGCAATGCTGAGCAAGCTCACTGTGAGACAAAAGGATCTACGTAAGCAGCGACTTGAGGGCCAAAATAATGATTCAGAACAAAAAGTCTTAAAGCCAAAGTGACCATCAGTGAGCCAGAAATGAGGACAGGCCTCAGGCAAATCCATGCAATGAACTGCTCAGGCTGTCAGCAGCCTGGAAGGTGAACAGGCAGTCAAGTCTCCTTAGTATTAACAGTGGTGGCTATTACCCATTTCCATCCATAGCAAGGATCTCAGCAGCAGTAATTTGTCCTACTTTAGTTATCATTGACATTACTTTAAATCATACAAGCATTATAGTCTCTTCCCCTGCATTGATCCAGCAGAGAAGATGCTATTCTTAACCCTCGTACATCACAGAACAGCACGCCAATGAGCTGTTGAGCCACAACGGAGAGAGGTACACTAAGATGCTCTCAAAACAAAATATTCACGATCACCTTCAAATAAGCTGTTCTGTGAAAAGTAGGACCAATACGAGGCCCCTGTCCATTCCACCTCCCACCACAAAGTAACTGCAACTTCTTCCTCCTGCAAAGCAGTTTATCTGTCCCTTCATCAACAGCTCCAGATGCCTTTCCAGGCTTCCATAAAACATTGGCTGTAGCTCCCCCACCTACCCTTTAATAACCTCAATCTCATATACATTTCCTTAGGAAATCCAACAGAAGGAGACTTGGCATTTCTGTAACTAAACTGATCAGCAGCACAATCAAAGCAGAGATAGAAAGAAGTAGAACAAAACTAGTTACGTTTCACAATATCCAAGTACTGTACGTTAGCTTTGAAACAATACATTTTTGCACATTAAAACAAAAGCCATCTAAAACTGATTACTGGGAAATATTACTGTCTTGGCTCCTGAGATTTGAGTAATTTTTCTTTGAGAACACAGAATCAGGAGGGAGCAACTTCAAGGATTTACAGCCCCTCCTGGGAGGTATCATCCTTGTGAAGATTTAAAACTTCAGGCAGCCCTCTTTAAAGCAGCGGTGTCATCCAGGGTTAATCTAAATCACGTTCAACTCAGTAGTTACTGGAAATCTTTTTGGGGCAAGTGTAGCAATCAAGTAAGCAAACAAAAAAAGACAGACAGATAATGCTGGCCTTGATTAACAGAGAAGAGCGATCCTGCATACCAATTCTTTCTCGAGGGATCTGGTGTTGTCATACAAAGAGAAAGAAAGACCTTCCACCTGCTGACACGTTAGGAAACTGCACTTCTTGTCCTTGAGGGTGGGAGCCTGGGGGAGGGACAGCCCTGGCTGCTTTCTGCTCCCCAGCAGGAAGGAAATGTGCTCTGGGTGCTGCCTACAGGAGTACAGGACTACTTCCATCCCCTACCAGGTACCTCCAGCCCAGCCGCCGCAAAGATCAAGATACAAGGACATCCTCATAGCTACCTGCAATCACTACCTGTGGTTAATTCTTTTGTTATCTACATTGAAATCACGTAGTTCTGCACATCTCATTAATGTGTAAAACACTACCCCCAACTGAACTTGTTGGGGAGGGGAATCCACTTTGACTCTGAAATCTCTGTAAATACCATATTTAATTATTTTAAGGCCAGACAGGAATGTTATCCTCATGTAATCTGCTCTCCTCAATAACACAGGCCACGGGAGCTTATGCAGAATGCTTTCAATTTTGCCATGGGAAGTTTCAGGACAGACATCCTGCATTGCCTTAAAGCTTTTAACATGAGACAGGCGCTTTCTCTAAATAATTGGGGGCATGTGTGTACATTATTTTTACACTTTTACTTCCTGACCACATAACTTGGCTAAATGAAAGAGCTGCCTCTGCTCATGAAGGTGTCAGTCTGAGCTGCCAAACCCCCCAAGTTGCTCCTGAACAAACTAAACTTACAGAGCTTCTGAAATCTCAGTATGAAATGTGCTTTTAAAAGCTCAAATGCTTCTTGTGCTTCTCTGAATCTCTTCTAATATTCCAACATGCTTTTCAAACTGTGGGTGCTGGAACCAGGTAGAGATTTCCAAAATGGCCTCATTATGTCCATACACAGACATCTAGTACTAATATTCCTACTTGTTTTGGTTTCATGCCTCCAAAGACTACATCCTTTCTTGTAGCTACAGCACCACTGTGAGTACTGACGTTTAGCCCTGTTTATTAAGGATTATAAAGCCTTTTACCATATCCTGGAAGGTAATGGAGCCAGCAAGCTGCAGTGAGCATGCCAGGACGACATCTGGGTGGAATTCAAAGTGACATGCAATAGGGCTGAGATGCAAACCCCACCATTCTCCGATGCAAAGTCTGTTGAGCCTCCATGGGCAGCCACCTCCCACAGAGATGAGACACTGCTGAAATGGTAAGGGGGAGTGGTAGGTATCACTCCCTAGTTTCTGGGGAAATTCTTCCAGGCAAGGGAGAATACAGCCTGGCACACCATCTATCAAAGGCTATTGATCACCAGTTCAGTCAGGACACACAAACAAGCTATAGGAGAGTTTTTCCAATATCACCTGTGACAGAGCCTGAGATTCTCCCACCCCAGGCTGGTGCTTCATGTTTGTTGCTTCAACACATCTCTCCCCTCACCCTCTCCATAAGTCAAAAAATAAGAATTGCAGTTTAGCAAAAATTTTACCCCCTTTTTTTTTTTTTTTTTTTAATTGCCAACATTACAACTTGTAAGGCCAATAAAATCTAGTTGACTTAATGCCTCCATTCTTTACAGGACTGTAAACCAGCGTTACTATGGCGGCAGGAGTAGATCTCCCCTCTTTTCTATTGGAATGTGAGGGATGCTCTTTTCTTCTGCAGACACCTGCCAGCTCCCTTCCTCCTCTCCAAACCAAATCAGAGCTAATACAAGAAGGAAGACATGGTGCGCTTCAGTTGTGATATGAGAAGTCAGTACTGTGGAAAAGCTGGGAAAGCTGAATGGATGAGGAAGATATTATCCTGGTCTGGAAGTTAAAATATATTGAGTTCTAAACTGATCCTTAGTTCATGGATTAAACTGGATAAAAATACTTCAGCATGTGTGAAGCCAACATGAAATACAGAAGAAGTTCATAATTACTGCAGGTATTGTTTGCATAGCTAGGCTTTATGGGATGAATACAAGTATGAAATCTGCCACCACAACCCACACGTTTCACAATACTTCCAATACCTCCACAATACCTCCACTGAGGTGTCACAGATACAACTCTATCTTGCCACCTCCCTGGCCGAAGGCCCTCTGCCCCAGCTGCTATCAAAGCCACAACCACCTTGTCTGGAATCCCGCACGTGGCTCCTGGGTACCATTGTCAACAAAAACCGACTAATGACTTCAGGAACCGGGCCTGCTCATTTAAAAGAGAAATCTCTGAGCAGACAATGGAAAGGTGTGCAGGGGAGAGGGGGGACCCAACAATGAGTCAGTCTCAATGGGGAATGTGCCAACCCAGAGGTTCTACCCATGAGACTGGGGGCTGTTGCCCTTTGGCCTTCCCTCCCTGTCTCTGAAGGGTTATTATAGGAATTGCAAATGAAAAACTGGTAAAGCTACAAATAAAAAGAAAAATAATGTGGAGAGGAGAGAGCAAAGGGATAGAATGGTTGGAATAACAAGTTATTTTCAGTTACTAGGGATGAGCAGGCATAACTGACTCTTTACCATTCCCAAACTGTGTTTGTCAAATCCAGATAACAAAAATGCCATGTTTATTTCCTGGTCCTCATATCTGCTCTCTGCTGGTCTCCTGCACCACAAGCCCGCTCTATGTACACATATGGGATTGGTTTTCAGGGGTACGTTATATGTTAGGAAGGAGAAAACACGTTGCTTCTAGGCTTATAGTACACAACTACTTTTTCACATGGAAAAATGATATTTCTTGTAACAGACAGATACTGACGCACTGGTATATGAGTCTCCAATTCCACTAAGCTCTAACATGAATTTCCTGGCAAACAGCCAACAAACTCAAGACAAGAATCACAGTTATGCTTGAAATGAAGATAATTTGCTATACTGCAATGAAATCCTTTTAAAAAGCATCACATGTACTCTACCTTGTCATGATAAGATGTCTTACTAGACAGGCAAATGTACATACGTTAGGAAATGGCTGATTTATTTTTATATTTACAAAGCTAAACTAGTCATCCAGGTGTTTCTGGAAAACCAAGTATCATGACAATTAAGCAAAAATAAGACATCAAATACCCTTAAATCATACAAACACAGGAAGACAGAGCTTATTCTTATATTAAATATAATAGACTATCCACCTTATTCCTCTGTTGCTTGTTGGGCATTTGAAATCACTGGGAATCTGAGAAAAAAAGCAATCCATCCCTGTAAATGTCTTTTCTCTCTGCCTGGATGAACAATCTCTCTCTAACACAGATGGAATTAAGCATCAACCTCTACAGCAGAAAACACATCCTTATTTGAGGTAATCCAGTTCTGTCATAATTCATAATTCTGTTCCCATCTGCAATTTCTTACCAGCCTCGCAGAGTTAACAGTAAAACAAACCGCTCTGGAACTGTTTACATGCACAACTGCCACACCAGTGATGCTCAACATTGCAGGATGTTAATGCTAGGTAAACAACACAGCTGGCTGAAAACCTGGAATTTTTTGAGAACTGCCACCTTTTTAAAGATGTGAGGAGAAGCAGTATGTATGGCCTGCCACCTTGTAGCACAAAAGCATATGTTAGCTCTCAGGATCCCAATTAAAATACAAGCATTAAAGGGATTACCCTTCCCTGTCTCTGTGGTAATTCTAGTAGATGTTATTTATTTCCCCCAATTGTTCCACAATCATTGTGGATAGTCTTTTCAAATACATCTATGGGGTTCTTAAAATCGTTTTAGGATTTGTAGGGTAGGTATTTTCTCATCATTTTCTCATATTTTTTAATCTTTTTCACACTGTCTTAGAAAGATGAACATTAGACCCCAGCCAATCTGCAGACTGATTATGCAACTTGTTTTGAGTCTCATCTTTGTAAAGCTACTACAAAACTAGCGTAAGACACTGTGAGAGAGTAGAGACAAAATTACAGAATTGTAGAATGGTTTAGGTTGGGAGGAACCTAAAATATCATCTAATTCCAACTCCTCAGCCATGGTCAGGGACACCTTCCTCTAGAAAGAATTCTTCTAGAATTCACCACAGACATTCAGAAGGAATCAGCTGGGGCAGTTCTTGCTCAGTAATCGAAGGACCACAGTGCATCCTATCTGCCCAGAAATGCCATGGACTTCTCACTTTCCATCAGTCCTTATTTCATGCCAATGGAAGGATGGTGGCATCAACAGTATAACACCATCCAGCACTGCATTGCAGAAGTAGCAACAAGTAAATAAATGATGACTTTTAGAGAAAAGAGATTTTATTCTCAGTTTCTAGTGCATTATCATAGAATCATTGAATGTTTGGGGTTGGAAGGGACATTTAAAGATCATCTAGTCCAACTCCTCATTACATCTATTCTTTTCTATAATTCAGATATAAAGCTCAGCTTCCTTTTCTCACCTTACTCTATTTTCCTTCTGTTTTTTAATGGCTGCAGATGAGTAACCTTCTGTTAATTCAGTGCACTTTGCTATCTGTTCTTATCACAACCTGAAGTCAGCCACTAGAGAGTACTCTTCCACTGCTTAGTGACCTGGTACTGCCCTCTTCAAACTGTCCCTGGCATCACTCATAGTTAGTGCAGCCTCCAGCAGCCCCAGTAAGAGCAATCTGGAATTAGGGGTCAATTTGGATTCCTCACAATACAAAAGATGGGCTACATTATATACCAAATACCATTATATTTGGGATACACAAGAAGAAATTGAAAATGCGTTCAAGCTTTTGAGAGATTCAGTATCACAAATACAGCCCATACCAAACCAAAACACTAGATGAAAATGTACCCTGCACCAAAAATAGAGTATGAACTAGATGTTGAAAAAACACCTGCTAGCAGCCACCTCAAATATTTGGATGGAGGGCTTCCACAGATGTCCTCAGTCGATCTCTCACGTTTCATGCCTCAGTGATTTGTGCTATTGCCATTCTTGGTCACAGCGGTTTGTTTTCATGTCTGTGTACAAAGCAAGAGGAATGCAGAACGGCACCGGCAGCCTGACAAGAAGGCATAATTTCAGCACACAAAAAATTGTGAGGCTTATAACTTCTCTCTGAGGGATATATACACTAAAGCCACATCATGCCTTTGCTCCGCTTTTTTTTAAACCCAGGACAATGATTTTGCTCGGAAAACATTTCATACTCTGCCATTAGAAGAACTTCTGTCAGGAATGTTTGTTTTATTATCCAAATTCGCAGCTGGGGCATATTTACATAGGAACAAACTCTCCTCTAGATCTCACAGAGTGAAATCTGTTTGAGGCAGAAAAATACTCAGGTTTCAATTAAGCAGCAAAGCCCTAGTTGTGAAACAGTCAACAAAACAGAGCCTCTAACATATTTTCAATCTTCCACTCTTTACTGTAACCCTCTAGCTGTAACTTAATCCTCTGATATTCAACTCTAACACTACTAATTCAATTTCCATGTTTTTTTTCCTCTGCTGACCAACCACACAAACCACAGAGCTCCTTGATACAAGAGTGTACAGCACTGTGCTAACAGGCATTTCGACCCACGACTGCCTGCAACGAGATACGAACTTATTGTTCCCAATCCCCTAGTGCGAAAACAGTTTCCACCAGACCATGATACACACAAGTGGACAAATCTTATTAAATTTAATCAGCCCAGTTCTTGGGGGAGCCATCTTAATCAGAAAGGGATTTAATGAAAAGCCGCAACTCCAGTGAATACTCTTTAATTATGACTGACTAATATTTATCCACAAAGAGGAATTTGTTTCAGGATTAGTCTGAGACCTGGAAGAAGCCAAAGACATCAATTTAATAATGGAATGCCTAATTAAAGTATAATGGAAGCCTAATTGTGATATACCACTTTGTAGCGCACATGATTTATTTAGAACAATTGCTTTTCACTGGGCTCATTAGGGAAAGTTAAACAAAACACAATAGTAAAAAAGAAGATGGAAAAATAGACACACTGGAACTTCCAAGATGATTATAATCAGCTGATGACAGACATATTTGTCAGATAAAGCACTGCCATCCCTCCACAGGCTGTGGTTCTAGAAAGCATAATGATTATATAGTTCCTTTCCTCCCTAATGACATGGGATCAGACCCAAACCCTACTGGAGCTACTTGGTGGAGCTCCTCTGGTGGAAAGGAGCCATGAAGTTGAAGGGTCTGACGGCCTTTGGATCCTCCTCATGCAGAGAAACCTCACATAACACACGCACCCTCCAGCTGCTCCGGAAGGAGAGAGGACAGGGAAATGCAACCAGTGCAAACCCACTCCAGCCCTTCCTATCTGCAGCCTGTGGGTGGGATTGCTCTTGATCAGGATGCTCTTCTTTAAGTAGATAAGACCCTACAGGTACTCATAGTACCTGAGTGTCTCCTATTTATTTTTTTTCCTAAATAAAAAACAAAAAGCTGCTCAACCCATTCTCATTGTAAAACCAAGCATCCTTCTGATTGCATCCTGATGGCAAAGGGGTGGTGGTCCTCCCAGTAAAATGAGCTAGCTGCTCATTTACTGAATGAGCAGTACAGAATCTACAGTAAGTGAGCACCTCATTTACTGAAGTCAAGGTGAAGGACATGCACTGCTTATTCTGCCTCACACTTCTACAGTGTCAGCCCAAACAGCATTTCTTCCTTTCACTGGTAAAGTGCTGGGAAAAAAGAAGCATGGAAAGGAGCTGTTCCTTCACTCTGCAGTGCTTGAAGAAACAGACTCAGGGAGGTCCAGGAGCAGATGAGCTTCCTCCAACAATGGCTGCTGGAACCACCAAACAATGCCCTTAGCTTCAGCCACTTACATTTAACTGGTGATGTGAGAATGGCTGTGCCAACAGAAGCTGTCATGACAGTGCCATGGAAAAGAAAAAGGGATGCTACCCACCAGAGGATCTGTGAAAACACAGCATCATGTCCTTGCGGATGAATGAGGGACTGCAGTAATTTTAAATGCACAACAACAAAGAGATCAGTCTCTTGAAAGAAAATTATTTGCTAATGGTTTTGTTCCAACTGTTCATGAAGATGCTTAGGAAAATTATACTAAAGTCAATCCTTTGAACACAAATGAGCAAAGACTGCTGAGAGTGCCTGATGGAATCCAAGTTCTAGACAGTCATCTTGTACTTCCACATGTGTGATGCTGTCAGTCTGCCAGCCTGAGAAGTAAAAACTGAATTCCTACCTCAAGGACAGCAAGAGTTGGATGCAGGCCAGTGGTTCATCTTAAGGTCTGCTCTCAGTATTGCAAGAACAAGGCTGAGAGAGACCACTTATCCCAGTACAAAATGGTCCAACACTGAGCCAAATGCGTCACGCTGCTCAAGGCAAACAAGACCAGGTTTAGGCTCATAATCTATGCATTGTACCTTCACGTTAAAGACACTGGCTGCAGTGGTCTGCTGGTTCTTTATACACATCAGAAGGCAATCCCATGCTGGCAGCTAAAGTCACAGATGAGAAAATGTAAATCCTTGTTGTACGGGCCTCTTTGAACAGAAATGTCAAATTGGTTTCCTGAAAATATCTGCTATAAACTTCCACCTCTGAACTCCAACAGGACAGTTAATTCCGTTGGCACTGTGTGCTAGAAAGCTCTGAGAGCAATCATTACTAATGCTTTTACATTGCTTTTTGACACAGCTATGAGTATGCACATAACTAAACCACAATGAATAAAACAAAGTTAGGCAGTTCAGTTTATTTCATAGGAATTATAAAAGCAAATGGCCTGCAAGTTAAAAAGTCCATTATTGTCAGAACACATTTATTTTTCCTTAAATATTTTAACTCGTGAAAAATGAAGCCCCTTATATTTCACACAGTGCATTGAGAAGACAATGCTTAATTAAGGGGAGAAACTATTTGTCATAGCAGAAAATCCTTTTGAGCTATGTTTTCCATGAATACACTCTGCTATAACTAACACATTTGGGTTCAGAAATATGCTCCCTCCAGACCATCTGAACAATGTCTCTGAGCATCGCTCCCCCAAGGCTTACCACTGAAAGCACAAAAGGCATCGTGTAGTCCTCACTCCACAGCTTCCTCCACTGGGAGATTCTCAAGGTGTACAGGAGCAGCAAACTGAGACTGGAAACATGCACATCGGTAGCACATCCCTGAAAACTCCATGTTCCTTGGCAGTACCTTGATATTTTCCTTCAAGTGTTCACATGTAACACGGTTCACTACAGTCAATACACAGCTTCACTAGTCTCAACATTTTGTCTCAATGGCCATGAACATCTACACAGACGTTAGGTAAAGGCTGTTCTCACTCATATTTGACCTATGGACACAAACAACTGTGGAGAGCTTCAGCCAGGAAGGAAAGGACAAGAGCCCACCAGTAAATGCACCAACACCTCTGATCTGGAGGAATGAGAGTTGGGGAAGAGACCTGGCCCAGGGCTGGTGAAAAACTCTGAGCTGTCCACAGGAAGGCTTTGCCATGGTACAACACAATGTCTTCATCTGCCAGGAGCAACAGGATGTCCCCCATCTTCCATCCCAGTGGGAAGGAAAATATCTGTCCTTACAAATCGGAATGAAGAAGTTGCCACTGGTTCACATGGCAAAGGCAGTGAGAGACAGTGAGAGTTCAAGTTTATTTGAAGAGCATAATCTCTCATCTGAGGAACAGTTAGACTTCTCATGAGCTGCAGAATGATGAACTGCCAGTTGGCCTTTCACAAATAAATGATGCGAAATCCAATGTAGTTTGGTTGAGTTCAAAGACAGTTTAGCTGTACGAGGTAGCACTGGTAAAAACCTTTCTCTCTGTGGGCAAACAGAAGCAAAGAGGAACTTCAGCAGCTTTGTTATACTTTTTGAAACATGGAAAGTATGATGAATGCTGAAACCCAAAGTCCACCACTCATCTCAGTATATTTTCTGCCTAAGCAGTAGTGACACAAACTAACTCCCACCAAATCTTCCACCTGCCCTGCTTCTGAGAGCGTTAAACACAGGTAAACAATTATAGCATGAGCATCTCTGGAACTAGACGTGACTGAGGCAATAGAAATGCAAAACAAAAAGTAAGACCTCTTATTGTTATTCTCCCAAAGCCATGTCAACCTACAGTCAGAAGTTCATCAAGTGATGACAGTAACTTTAACTGTGTTGCTCTATCATAGAAACTGCCTATCAAATGTCATTGAACAACATTCATTCAGCAAACTGACAACTTCTCTTCAAACACCTGTAGTAACACACGCTTAAGTGGACTACACACCAAAATTCTTTGATTAGTTTCTAAGATATATTGTACATCAAATCAAAACACAGAAAGAGTGAATACGCTGCTGCAGAAACAGCTAATGTCTCAGGGAGGTTACAAAATGGAATCTTTTTCTAGATCAGTCTGTGATCTGAGAAGTATCGCTCCACTCTCACCAACTGCAGACATGAATGAATAATTTTATCCACAGAGTAAAACCCTGGCACACTTTGGCATTTTAAACTGACTAGTACATTGAGTTATGGAGCTGATATATGATGAAATAACATTGTAGGCAAGAGCCCCAAGATGGAAATGAATTGGCTACTGTCCATCTGTCTTCACTGACTTTGAAAATACTTATCCTTTGACACTAAGAGTGAAAAAATAGGTACCGACATGGTTTTAGACTCATTGGTAAATTATCTTTTCTAATGAAATAGGAAAGTGATGGAGGTCTGGAAGGCTGTCGAACTTCGCTGTATTCCCATCTTTAAAGCTATTTTGGCTACTTCTCAGTTAAAATTACAGAGCACATTTCTGTTTTGTTTTGTTTTATTTTTTTTTCCATTAACTACACACCTTCAAGACTAACAGAGATGTGCACAGTAGTAGACTGATACAGCTGCATCTACGCTGCTCTCCTGGTGGTCCCATGGCAGGCATGAGGCCAAATTAACTATACCTTAAAATATTACCTGTTAAAAACTACCCATATCCTACTACGAGGAGCATCCTCCTGGGGTTATCTGCAGTAATATCACACTGAGATTCCCAGAGGGCAAAATGTCAGCTGTATCAAGTGCTTAGGAAAAAAAAAACTCCTTTATATGCTGGACTGGGGCTTGGCAGTCTTTGTCACCTCCAGCTAGGTTAACATCAGGCAGGGTACATACATGATCCAGGGTCCTTCACAGAAAGGCCTTGGTATCACCTGCCAGTGGGGGCTCACTGGGGTCTGTACAGAGCCTAAAGCGACAGTATCTGCCCAGGGTAGAGTGGGAAGACATATTGGTGTGTCTTGTCACCAGCCCAGACCCAAGTGTTTCATCAGCGTACTCCCAAGCCAGGCAGCTCAACCAGCAATGGGTCCTGAGAAGTCCAGACCTTGCACATTGGTTTTACCATCTGCAATAGAAGTATACATTACATCTATCTATAGAAAGCACAGGCATACTAAAACAATCGGAGTTCATATAGCCCTTTGAAAAGTATACAGTAGTACTCGGACTCTTAAAAAATGATTGTATATAGTGAAAGGAGAGAAAAATAGATGAACAATTATCTTCTCTTTTTTTCCTGAACCGAAGACATACTTCTGCTACCAATGGTTGAACTCTATGACGTACAATTTTGCAGTATGCTCTAAAACCAGAAATGCATCCCCTAAAGCAAGATGAAGATGACTAAATGCTAAGGAAGTACTTATCGTCAAGGAAGGATTGTAAAATTGATGAAAAGTCTATCATTTTGTCCTGACATCTGCAGGACCTCAGCTAAAAATGTTGATGCTACAGCTATCTGTGTAGCTGCTTCTGATTCACTACACATGATGCTTTCCCTCCATGATCTACTGTCTGAAAATGTTAGCCAGTAACAATACCTGCCTCATTTTTGAATACTGAAAAAGGGAACAGCAGAGCAAAATACCACTAAATGCATGATGCCCTGAATTCCTGATTCTTAAGTATACATTCTCAAAGGGCTGTTTTAAGAAAATATTTACTTTTTGGTTGTTATGGTGATCATCTTTTCACAGCAGTTTGTAAAAATAGGAAAGGCTAAAAATAAAAATCCAAAGGAACCTAAGGCACTAAAAAAGGAATATGGCATGCAGATTTGTCAGCTTCAGAATAAATCTGCATATAGTGTCCTGCAGCAGCACGTTTTACAAAGGGAATTAAAGCCACGAAATTAACATTTTAATGAAGTAGCGAGACCATTGACGTCAGGACTACTCACTGATTGTTGCTTCCAGGTGGCCTAATGAGATGAAAATGAAGTTTATATCTTCAGCTAGCCTAAGCCAGGCTTGTTTTGTGACTGTGATTGAATTTAAATGAGAAGATACTGCTGTGTGCAAACATGTCTAGGCTGGTAAGTAGCCTTATCAAATCTAGGCATAATAAATGCTTGATTTTAAATATTTTATGTTAAGAAAAGGGATTTTCAGTCTTCCTTCCACAATTCGACATAAATACAAAGCCAAACTTTTATTATTAATTCCATAGCATGACCACAGCTTTTGTATTGGTTGCTTCAGGAATTCCCATATAAAATTTTTATTGCAAGATGTGCTCGTTTATCTATCAAGACAAAAAGCATTCTGGATTGCAAAGGTGAAGCAGGAAATTGTAAATCCAGTGGAGCCTGTGGATAAACTACAGTGTGATGTTTTGGCACAAGAGACATGTCAGACATTAAGGTACAGTGATGGAAATGCAAGACCACCATATATTGTGAAACACTATACACAATAAACAAAGAACTGCAGCCCATCATAAAGTCCATGATCCTCAATGCCACTGAGAGAGCTACATTTCATTTTCTCTCTTCACTATGGATACTGACTACACATGTATAAATATTCTTCATTAGAATTCTTATTAGAGGAATGAATCAATATTGGTTTTGCTTTAAATACCGTATTTCTTCCTAGAGAACAAGACAATCATTGTGCTAGGCACATACCCTCACTATTCCTGTGAAATTCTGTGAATAAGTTTAGTGCTGTTTCATTTTCTAAACCTTGTTACAATATCAAAATACAAATAAAAAACTAAACCCAAAGCCAGTCTCTGTTCATAACACTATACATATTATTTAAGTCTAATTCTCACTTCATTCCTGGGTTCACACATCTGTGAAATAGTCTTCAACAGTCCTAATTTCTCACATCATAAGATGTCCTGACATGCAATCTGCTGCTGCTGTTATAATTGATCAGCACTAGAGACTGGAGCAGGGCTGAAGAAATACTGAAAATAAATTGACTGACCCTTCAACTCAGCTCTTCTCCTGAGTCTGTGATCTAGAGCTAAAGAACAGCAATGGATGGGATTTGTTTTAGGTAATCTCTACCTTGTCCATTGTAACCTAGGTAGTTTTAGGCTTTTAATAAGAAAAAAGGTAACCTATGAAGTGTGCTTTGCTCTTTTTAACATATTGAAAACTTCACAGGAAACCACTGCTATGGAAAACCCCTTGTTTTTCTGCAAGATGGGGCTACTAATGCTTACTACTTCTAACAGACTGCTTGTAAGCCTTATATAGACATCAGATTTCCAGGCAAGATGTATCTCTAGATACAACATCTATATTTGCATTTATTTTTTCCCCCCCTTTTAAATTTTTTTTTTCCTTTTTTTTTCTTATCCCCTTGAAACAAGAGCACAAGGATTACATTTTAGGATACCGTAACTAGGTTTAAAGAATGTCGAGGCTGGTAACGTAACAGCAATACCATGCTTGAAGCTACCCCTGGCCCCTCCACAGCATGGCCAAGTGATCTTCTTGGCTGTAGAGGTGGAGATTTCCAGAACTTTATTTCTGAGATCTTACTAGATATGACACACAGTGAGATTGCTTGGAAGGACTTCATGAAACACACACCATGCCCTGCCATGGGAACTCAGACACACGGAAAGCAACTGCTCAAAGCTGGGGAACAGCTGGCAGACATGTATATGAGATACTCTTGTATCATCAGCAGAGCAACCGATATTCTCTCGGGCAGATAAACACATCTGAGCTCAGGACTGCTCTCTGGCTCCTGGGAATACCTTGAATATGAAGCCTTCTGACCCAATGCTTGCACTACCGTAATTGTTGAGAAAACTGCCCTGGACAGAGGGCTAGATACAAACGTGACTATTCAGTATGCTACCAAAACAGAAATATAGCCTTTTGAGTGTGACAGCAAACAACCTTCTCTCCAAAAGGAGGGTTTAAGCTACTTTTAGTCTTAGGATGCAGGTGATACAGCTAAAACAATCCAGTGACAACCTACCTCTGAAAGGAGTGACTTTGCTGTCTTCAGCCCTGCACTGGATGGTCTCTTTGCTCCCCCAGTCTTGCAGTGAGCCCTTGCAGCACATGGAGCCAGCAGAAGATAACCCTACTAGAGCACTGTGCTGGTAGTGGGGCTGCTGGGGAATCTGAACCCCTCACTACTGATGGAAGTGGGACACAGGTATTCCAACTGGTAGCTTGCAGAATGAGGAGAGCTCGCCAGGCTGGACTGGATGCTGTATGCACAGTAGGTTTTGTTACTAGAAACCTTCATCCACCAAAGAGGGTAAGCACACTCTGTTTCCCCCACCCACCCAAGACGTGGGTGCAGGCTTGTCTTCTCATGGCAGAAGACCCAACCTGCAGCTCACATCTGTTGTGTTGGTAAGATGCAAAAACAAGATTACACAGAACACAGCGTCCTCCTGTACTTCATATGAATTCTGGGCCAAGGGTTGGAACATTTTTTCTTCATTATTCTACAGTTGCCTAGAGTAGCATTTTCCTCTATTAGTTGCTGTTGCCTAGAACAGCATCTGGAACAAGTTAGGTAGCCAGAGGAGAGTAACAGACATGAGCTCAGTGTGTTCCCAAGACCTGATTTTCAGAGATACAACACACCTGCAGCTTTCAGCAAATCCATTACAGAGTTAAAGGACTCAAACCTATCTGAAAAAATCAAGCCCATGCTGATTAAACCCGCTCAGGAAGCATGCCACTGCTTTCTACACACCAGCTAAAGGCTCTGGAGGCTTATGAACATTTGCTCCAAGAATGGATTGCAGTATTTCAGCCTGGGAGGTGACAAAGACATGAATAACCTCAGCAAGATCCACATCCGAGAAGGATGTTCACAAATTCCTGGCTAGCAACAGATGGAAAAAACAAAGGCATGGAACCACAGCTGTTCTTTTTCTGAAATGGTGAAGGACCCAAGAGGACCTTCAAGCTACAAACTGCAGCAGAAGTGAGCGGCACACCCTCCTGCCTCTCTCCAGAGCTGTAGGCACTTACTCCATTCCTGCAGACAAATGCCCTCTACTCATCAGCTAGACATGCTGCTGCCATTCAGACCCAAATTTCTTCATCGCTGACAAAACACACAAGTGTTTTGATTACAGAATGGGTACATGCCTTGCACACTTCATCACAAACATCTGCAAGCTAGGTGACAAGAAAATAGCAATATTGTACCCAAGTTGTGATAAAACTGTGGGGTTTAGCACTTTTTAATCCCTCCTCCAGTACCTTTATCCATTCATTTATCTAGAGAAGTAACAGCTTCAGCAGATTCCTGAAATTAACAGTGTCCAGGGAGGAAGAAAACCATACTAAATGTCACCCTCTGTCATCAGTCAGTGCTCAGCTCTGATACCTTCACACACACAAAACACATCCTGTCATCAACAGGAGATACTCAAAAAAGGTTCAGTGTCTCAAGGGAAGGACACAACGAAGACTGGGGCACGCCACCACCTCCAGATGTGCATAGCCCTAAACTCCTGGGTACTTGAATTTTGCAGAGCCTATCTTAAAACAACAACAACAACAAAACAACAACAAAAAAAGAAAGAAATAAAACGAAGTGAAAATAGGTCCTTAGGTTTTCCATTCGTCTCAAATAGCAGAAAAAACCAGAACTACCTTCAAGTTATAATTTGGGGTCTGGGGTTTCTTTGTTTCTTTTTTTTTCAAAACGGAGGGTTTGTGTTTCAGTACAGCAAATTTCAACAAGGTGTTTCCTGCCTCCCAGCCACCCAGCTCTTTCATGATGATATTGACTGATGGGGAATTGACAAAACATGTATCTTCCTTATTACAGCATGAGATGCTTAAAGCTACAAGCTGATACTGTCTTTAGTAAACAGCACATTTCAGGCTTTCAGTGCTTTTCAGTTTCCAAGTAAGAATTTCTACTGAATGCGTAACACATACATTTGTAAACAACAGATCAAACAGTGCTAACACTTGATGCAACATAATTACTTCTGTTATTGAAAACACTGAAGAGTAAACACATTTTTGAGAAAAATAAAAACCGTAAAAATAACTCACAGTACATCAAATATTGCACCTAAGACAAAAGTTCTGCTTTGCCTAGTCCTTCAGTCTTCCCTGACTTTATACTGCTTTACAAACACCAAAGTCCTTGACCAAAGAATTAACTGCAGACAGAAACAGTGCCTCTGAATCTCACCTAGGCTTGTTTACAAGAAACCATGTACCTACTCAGTAATAAAGCTCTGAGTAAATGTCCCTGCAAAGAACCCGGTTCAGCCAAAGAAAAAGGGAGATACACAATCAACAGGGCATGAAAATGACAGCCCTGAACACAAGCACTTTCTTCTATGACTTTTGTTACAGCTACCAAAAAGTATTTATAAATGATCATTAACACATTTTCTCAAAACAAGGTTGTAGTTTGTGCACTTAATATTGGGAATTTCCTTTTTTTTTTGGAGGTAGGAGGACTGTTTTCTCAAAACGCAATGTGTACAAAAGCACATGCGTGCTTAAGCCTGTCTAATTATCTTTCCTGCCTTTATGAAATGCATCTAGAATTTCCTTTCTAAATTACACATAGGATTCTTTATTATAAATGATGTGACTCACCCATGTAAATGTAATCTGCCAAGAACTGCTTATTGTAATCGACTGCATGGCAGGCACATTACTGGCAACCTTGCACATGGATTACCTCAATTCCTCCTCTCCCACCCACCACCCTGATCTCCAAAGTGTTAAAGCTCAAAGATGTTTCATGTTGCATTTTGGGAATACTCCCACCATGTACAAAACGAGCAAGATTCTCTATGAAAACAATTTTATTTTAGGAAGGATTCATATCTTTTTGCGTGTTTATCATGTATTCTCTATGTTTGGCAGATATGAATCAAACATTTTGGTCCTGGTTAGGACCTGTAGAATGTTATTATAATGCAATTCATTACAACAACTTTTAGGTTTATAGATGAATCTCAAAACAATCCAGTGGCTTCCAGAAAGGCTGTTATATCATGGAATGGTCTGGGGTTGGAAGGGACCTCAAAGATCATCTACTTCTAACCCCCCTACCATGGCAAGGACACCTCCCACAAGACCAGGTTGCTCAAGGCCCCATTCAACCTGGCCTTGAACACCTCCAGGGATGGAGCATCCACAACGCCCTGGGAAACCTCTTCCAGTGTCTCACCACCCTCAAAGAATTTCCTCCTAATTTCTGATTAAAATCTATCCTCTTCCAGTTTGAACCCATTACCCTTTGCCCTGTCACTACATGCCTTTGTAAAAAGTCCCTCCCCAGCTTTCTTGTAGGCCCCCTTGTAGGCTGTTACTAAGACAGAGGACATAATTTACCTTTAAAAACACCCAAGCAGGTTGCTGAAAAGCTTGAGATTTTTAAATAGTTTCTGTGCTGTTTCACTGTCTGCTTCTGAAAATTAGCTTCTATGTGTAGTAGATCCACTTTCTCC
This sequence comes from Coracias cyanogaster, assembly GCA_033124195.1. NCBI lineage: Eukaryota > Metazoa > Chordata > Aves > Coraciiformes > Coraciidae > Coracias > Coracias cyanogaster. Next base: position 9,450 of record JAVSBS010011947.1, on the reverse strand, counting down.
CATTGCTTAACTAAAGTAATCAACAGTTTAAGGATGCCTTAGTCAAACAGAACTTGAGTCTGTACTTTTCCATTTCTTAAGTGGAAACAGGATCACACAACTAAATGCTATGTTCACTTCTTGTTTCATGGACAGAATTGCAATTAAATGTTAACCTCATACATTTAGAAAGGAAATCAACCAAGGTTTCACAAAAGTTATTTTTATATTCCACTCCAAAGTAGAAAAGAAAGGGGCTATTTGGGGAAAAAATAAAATGCAGCCATTCTGAAATTAAGATGATTGAGTTGTATTTGGTTAGGCCAAAGTCTGCATTCCTTAACCACATCATAGCACTGAAAGTCCTCTGTGAAAAAGATCCCAACCCAGCTACTACAGAAAAAGATGGCTGATTTTGGTTTAGAGAGAAAAGTAAGGACAAATATAACCTTCCTTGGCATGCTGGAAATATTTTTTCCATGTACTAAAACCTAGTAAATCCGCCCAAAAAAGAATGCAACTTGAATTTTTAAAATTCACCATTAAAAAAATCTTAATTCCTGATACAGAAAAACTAGGTATCTACGTGTAGCTATATCTGTTTATCCACGTCTTAATAAAGCATGTTAAAGCTTTTTATTCCTGTAGTTTTAGTGTGAAAAATGACTCAAAGTGGACAGAAAGTGACTACTGATGGCATTCTATTAAACGTGCAAAGTACATTTGGAGGAAAGAGACAATAAAACTAAAAATCCAGCATTTTTTTTTTAGTTGACAGGGTAACTAATAAAAATATTTTGTGTTTCAACATGTTTGAAAGAAAGAAGATGCCTGCAGAAGATGAATTACATAAAGAATGCTGTTTGGGTTTCATACAAATTGCTTTATTTTTATTTTCAGAAACCTAATGTACTAACAGTCCTGAAATCAAATGTGCATAGCTTGTCCTGAGTATTTGAGCAGTCCCTTGACCACAAATGAAATTGCTAGATTAGCATCTAAAATTTAAAGAATCTCCTTTAACCTCTTGTACCTGTTTATTCATGTGTACAGTCACCAGTGCCCTGAACAGTTTACAACCCCTCTGTGTATGCTTATTAATTTTCCCTGTGCCAGCTCTAGCTTTCATTTCTCCTTAATTCGTGCAATCCACAAACCATATTCTGTGCAAGCAGAGGAAGCCATGAGGTGGCCAAATGTGACTGAGACAGTAAGTGAATAAAAGAAGCATGGCATTATACAGCTGAGCATTATATAACATGTTATTCTCTCCTCACATATGTTATTTTCTTGGACACACTATTATTGAATAAGGAATACAGATCTGATGTCACTTTTTGTTTGCACATGCAGTTGCTGTAATAGGACACAGGTCAGGTGAGCGCACCCACATAAAGCCATTTTGGAAACTACATCTGCATACACCGACCTACAGAATTTGCTGTAACCCCACCTATCTTTAGCGCTCTAAGTTTTAAAACCAGCACTAAAGGTTATTTTGATAGATTTGGCTTAGCTCATGATTAAAAGTATTACCTCTAACATTTACCAAAAAAAGACTCCTAAATCTTTGTTTTTTAAAATCTGCCAGTGATGCTAGGAAAACTTAGCTTTTTTACAGTTCTGAAATGAAAAGATTCTTAAAAAGCAATACTTTTAAAGTTGCATCTTACAGACCCTTAGTCCTCACTAAACAGTGTTTATATAACATTTCCAAGCCATTCTATGTTGATATAAAGACCCTGACTTTTATTAACAGAATTTAGCATGATCAAAATCCCAGTAGGGTATGCTGACATTGCTCTCCCTCCAGCTGGTCTTCTCCATCTGAAACGTTCTCCAGTCCATAAACAGGAAAAACTACTGACAACATCATATGTCTGCAAGACACATCCCTGCAAACGTGCAGTTTACAATATCAACAGCTGTACGGGGAAAAAAACCCCAAACAAAAAGAAACATTTCATAACAAGTTTTCAAAAAAAACCTTAACAATCAAATAGTTTTTGGTTGAGGAGCCGAAGCTTGTTACAAATATCCATATCTAAAAGTATCAGATTGTCCAGATGCAGAAATGAAGAGACTATAGAAACACAGATGTCACTCTGAAAATGGTGTTGCATGCAAAAATGGCCATTTTTACATCTGCTAAAACACAACAGAGGGTGTGCAGGAGGTGGAATCCTTCTGCCAAATGGACAGAGGAGAAAAAGAATTTCAATGTGGTATGTGTCCAGAGATAGAGGTCAGAGAGAAGAGAAAGGAGAAAAGGTCACATGCAAGCTTTTAATAAGCAATAACATTTTCTGGAGGATATAGTTCCAAAACTATTTGGCAAAACTTCAGGACATCCATCAGCACAAGCAAAATGAGGGTCAGTTGGCTATTCTGTGAAATATTGAGCATTTTATGAGTCATAAATTTAATAAAATGTGGATGTGCTAAATTTACTCTGCTCCCAAGTCACACCCTTTTTTGGTAACCTCTGTCCATGATATTCTTCAATGCATCAATAATGGGTACCCTCCAAAAAAACTAAACTCAAAGGAATTAAGACTGAATAAAAACAGACAATACATGAATACTGAAGTCCCATTTAAGGTAACAAAAGAATAGGGTAAAAACTCCAGACAAAAAAAAAAAACACAGATATGTCTTTTTTTTGCTACAGTGTTGTAATTATTGATGGAAGAACCAACTTTCCACAAGGCTCCCATAGTTGGAGGATCAGGATCTTGAGAACAGTTTTGCTAGCTTCTGACAGATGTTTCACAGCTATTGTAACTGAAAATCTCCATTGTTAAGCTAAGCCACTTCTCCAAATACTCGGTAGATGATGAAACAGGGCTGCAGAATGTGTCTCTCCAGCCTGTCTGCCCACGGTCTCACTGCCACAAGTCACAAAAGCAAATTTTGCTAGACACAGATTTGTAACATGCCCTCTCTGTAGCAAACCAGTAATGATCTAGGCAGCAGACTCAAAACATTTACTTCTTTAGGTGATTCCTAGTTGAGCTGGTTATTCTACAATTTCTTTGCTTCTTGCACCTCTCCCTGAAGCAGTTGCTGAAGACGTTTGGATACTAGTTATTTTCCTTTAAAAAACCCTTGCTGCTACTCTGCAATACCTTTCAAATGCCATCCTTTGCTTGGGTTTCTGTATAAACGCTCAACCACAATTTCCATGGACAGTTGTTCTGTTTCCTGAAGTCTTCAAAGGGAGCACAGGAATGTGCTGTTACCCCATCCCTTTGCAGTATTCTGCCTGATGCCCCTTGTCTTTTTTGGCTGTAAACTCTTTGGTTCAGTGTTTAAAATTACAGTGGAATGGAAGAACTACTGCCATGTAAAAAAAACCCCAGAACAATCCTCCCCAAAACAAGCCAGACTTTACACGAGTTACTAAGAGGTGGAGACCCAGCCACAATTTCCAGAGGGCCTCACAGATATGTTCCATTACAGTTTTAAATCACTCCTGGAAGAAAATCAGTAGTGGCGAGGGGAGAATCTGTAGATCCCAATACTTTTACTACCTACAAATTATCATGAAGTCATGAAGAAAAAGCTGGGTGGAGTGGGAGGTGGGTGAAGCAAGACCTAATTCAAGAAACCACCAAATAGAAGCTTTAATTCAACCAAACATTTCTATGTTCCCTTATCAGGAAAACAAGAGAAAGAAAAGAGGATGGGAAGCTAAACAAAATGGAAACTGGCAAAAAGTCAGGTTCCCAAACAAATCTTTATGTAAGAAACCGTATCAAAACCTCTGACGGATTTTAAGGAAACCCTTCTCTGCCTGAGGCTTTGAATTCCAAGCTCTAGCCAAGAAAGAAAAACAAAAGAGCGGTTCTTTTTCTGGAAATTCAGAGAAGAAAGGTTATCGCTGTTTTACAAGGATGAGTTAGTCTATCTTCTGTTGTCTTTTTAAAAAAAACACATTTGTTTTTATATTCACTTATTACAACTGACTGCACGTTTCCTCAGGAGTTTCAACTCATCAGATGTTCTCAGTAAAGCTACAGCAGTCAGTACAAAATGAACTGATATCTTCCATTTCCAGAACAAGTCACCACAGGTGAAAGATTTTGTGTTACAGATACAAACAATCACACTTCAAATCTCAAAACCAATCTTTCTGAAAATACTTCTGCTCTGTTAAGCTCTCGGGATGGTCGAGAAGAAAGACACTTGCTCCTAAGATCATGCCTGCAGATAGGTGGGCTTCCATTGCTTCTCTGAAGTTGGCTGTACCTAGAGGATCAGCATTTATAGGTACTTATAAAGTGTTCATGTGTTAAACTGCCGTTATGCAATCTCTTGCATAAACATCACTAAAATTGCAACTGCTGGTAAGGCTACCAAACAATCTCATAAAAGTACTAAAAGTTATTTTGTTTCTGTCTAAGGGTTTTTGTTTGTTTGTCTGGGGTGAGGAGGATATTTGATCATTTTAGAATGATCCTGTCTTGCATGAAGTACAGCAGGCCATAAACCATGTCATAATTTTATCAAAACTATTTCTTCATTATGGTCATTACATAAGCCACTGCTGGCTTATTGATTTCAAGTTAGGTAGTTTTAAACACAGGATAATAGCCACATTTAGTGGAACGCTTAGTTTCTTTTGTTCTGATTCCGATTGTTTAAAAAGCAAAAGGGAAATTAAATCATACAATATCTGTAATATTTGTATATGGAAGAGCAGACATAAAACAAAAACAAGCAATGAAGCTCTATAAATGCTGGTAAATATCTTTTCTCTTTTAGTATCACTAACATTCAAAGAGAGACTAATCTGGAAATGGAGACTACCAGTATTTTACTGAATTTGTTTTATACCAACAGCATACCGCTTTTGTTAAGCTTTTAAAAAACCCCACAAGCCTCATCAAAACCTAAAAGATACTTGACAAAAGAAAAATGTTTAACTGTTCCTTGCTAAATATTTATAAGGAATCATATCAACAAGATGCAAGCAGTTTAAAAATAGCAATGTCTGACACCAAATATTCAAGCTGACTTCTAAAGAATTCATATTTTTACTTTGATCAATACAAGCAAACCATTAAATTCTCAGCAATCTCTGCCTATATACACGAGGAGACAGCAAGTACCAAGTTTCAGGAGATGTTGGTCAACTGAAAAACAAAAGAACAGTATCCCGGAAAATGGCCAAAGTGCCAGATTTACCCATTTATTTTGTAGCTCAGTGAAAGCATGAGTGCAAGGAGGAGGTTTTGCAGAGACCTCGACTCGTCAAGTGCCCATCTCACATAACAATAAAAAAGTTCAATACCCCATGATCTTTTCAGATGTATCAAACTGAGTCAGGTGCCTTATTTTTTATCTGTAAGAATTATTTTCTTTTGCCAACCGGTCAGACTGCCCTGCTGCTTTAGGTTAAGCCGCAGCACTTAAGCTGGCATTGCCATCAAAATAAAACAGCTTCATCCACCTCCCTTGCTCTCTGGCTTTGGCATCACAGGGTTGCTCCTTCCCCCCACGACCACTGCTACGACACAAGGATTTGCAGGCCAGACGGTGAATCATATAAGAAAAATTCTCCCGCTGAAAAACAATCCTTTTCCTGTATTTTTCCCCGGTGGCAGTTGCTGGTTTATACGCACATAAAACTACACAGTCGGTTACAAAGCTCTTGGGTGGACTAATAATCCCCCCATCCCCTCCACCCCAGTTGTGTAACTTGTTGAGAAGCAAAGCAACTTAAAAACAGCTTCCTGGTTTATTTTTATTAAAGTTCAGCAGGGAAATAAAAACCCGAACCTCCAAGTGCAAACCCAAACATTCTAGTGCAAATACTTGACTGGATGTACAGGGGCAAAGCTGTACATATTTCAACAGAGCTACGCTAAGGATCCAGCCTTGGCAAAGCAGGTAGGAAAGCAGCAGATCCTCACTGAAGTCGGTGAGAGCTGCATTCATCTTGGAAGGGAGCAAAATAACTTTACCCATAAAGGGTAAGACGCTATTAGTAACAAATTCTTTGCATTCTTTTCATGAAAAGACATTTCACATTGCAAGATGATATCCTAACAAACTAGCCTTAGATGGTTGGATTGAGTCTGCACAGTGCAGTGCCAATATATCACACGTTCTCCTGATCAAGCAAAAATCAAAGTAGGACAAGTTGTCCAGTCCAGATTGAGTTATTTGGTCTAAAAATAAAGTTCCTGAACACCAATTTTATGCTAGCATGGAACAACTTGGATGACAACAGTCAACTTCTTTTACTATAAAGCAAGCTTAGTACCTCCACATTACAATTTGCCGGCTCTTTCATTACAGGACCCTACTGTAATTGCTACGTGCAACGTCAAGTTCAAACCACTTGGCCTGAAGTGGTTTAAATTTCCAGGCTCTTTCAGCTTCAGATTCATTTTTTGGAAGGGAAGACGAGACACCACAATCTCAGCTAAAGCAATTCTACTATATCAAAGACTGAGGCTATGGAAATAATGTTTTTGTTACTTAAAAAGTCACCAAAAAAATTTCAGATGGTTTCTTCTTTGGAAAGGACTAACTTCCCCAAGCCTTGAAACTAGGACTTAAAGTTTGGCAGGAGATGGTATTTGTGTCAGTAATATGCCTTTTGCCGGTTTCCAAGAAAACATCCCAAATTGGGCCAACAACTACGAGCCTTTGAATAATCTTAATTTTGTACACGCTCAGCAAACATTTATAGAGTTTACAGCCGAAATTTAAGAAGAATCTGTCCTTACTGAGTATTCTCAACTTCTAGCCTTCAGCTCATGCACCATTCTCTCTGATTAAAAGACCATGCTACGCCTTCTTACCGCTCCTGTGTGACCACCCATGCAGCATGGATAAGGAAGCTATCTGATTCAAATGCAAAGGGGACAATTATTTAGCAGCCCTGGAAGGGAATTCGGCAACCAAAGCAGAAACCCAGCCTGGGGAGGGATAGTAGCAGTATCTGTTGTGTGATCAATTGTTGATTTATTGTTTAAAAACATTTAGAATAACATAAAATACATCAGTAGTAAAGAACATTAGGTTGTAAAGTTCAATAGTCAGATGTAGTAAAATGACAGATCTAAGGTTGTCTTTGCCTATATAATGGGTATTATCTTTACTTCCGTGATGATACACTACTTTGCCCTAGGACCTGAACTTGCACTGAATCAGGGTTTTGTAACAACAGGGTGCAGGAGCTTTGCTTCGTTTCCTGCAAGACCAGGAAGCTCTGCAACGAACAAAACCGAGTGAGGGGGGAGGAAAACAGGGCAAGTTCAACTTTAGGCACTTGAGTCTCAAACCAATCTTCCCACTAAATAAACCCCGAGGGAACTGTATGCTATTCCTCCTTATTTCATAAACAGACTTTAATTTCTTATCTTCTGCTTTGGCTGACTGAAGTTTCTAGGGTCAGTTTTATGGCGCTGCTGAGCATCCCCAGCTGCAAACTGCACGGAAAGCACAACAACTGACAAATAAGCACATAGGTGTCTAAAACTAGGCAGTAGATCTGACCGTAGTCTTGCTGTGCTTCAGTTTCTCACATGCATGAGACAAATACAGACACAGTGAAAATAAATGCCTTCAAGATCAGGAAGCACTCTAATACTAGAGCAGCAAGCAGGAGAAATGCTTATATGGAAATTCTGTAGAAGAGCTTGAATAGTGCAACACATAAGCCCTGGGGCCACACAGAGAAGAGGAGGAGAAAACAAAATATTTAAAAGTTGCTCCTTCAGTAAATGCTCAATGAGGCAGAGGACGTCTGTGTGGGGAGAATGGCATGCAGTCATTTAGCTAAAGACCAGATCATCTCATATATACATGTAAGAAGGCCAAATTAAGATTCCACAAACAGCTTTGTGATGTTCACTGACTTCTGAGTGTCAAATTTTCCAAGCATTATAATGTTTTTTCTCTCTCAATTTTTCTTTCATTGTTGTTGGTTTCATCCAGTTACAATTACCCGTTCCCCAACAAATGGAATAAAATAGAACTTTAAGATTTAGTGACACTGGATGCTGAAAGGTGATGAAGAAATCTGGCCTCACACTTAAAGCATACAAGAAGCCTTCAAATATTCAGTTTTGCATCAGCTTCTAAATTCAAAGCCCAAACCTGATCTGTGAAGGAAGACTCAAATTTTGTAATATCAAGTCTTAGAGCTTTTCATTTGTAAAAGAAGTGCAATTATTTATAGCAACTATAAAGCTAATTCACGATGATTTCTCTGATTCTGTTTCTCAGACATTTATAAAATAAAATTATTCATTTATTTTAGACTTGAACTCCATGTGAAAGCTGTAGATTTGGAAACAAGCTAAGGAAAAAAATTGGGATTTTGTCATTCTGACTTGCAGCTCAAGTGTTAAAGCCTCATCTACAAACTTTGCACATGTAAACCACTTGCAATAAGAATATATTCCTATTTCAGATGTTGTAATATGAACTCAGTTGATACTTTTTTATTTTTTAAATTATTCCTAAGATAAATACCTGCCCTCAGCCATTCCTGAGAGATTCAAGCCTTTGTGTTGCACAGCACTGTATAACATAGAGGTAAAAGATTGTGCCCTGCACGCACCTTGTGGTAGTTTTCCTGCAAGATTACAGACTCCTGTCTCATAGGAGCCTGGTGGTGGCTCAACTAATCAAATTCAACCATAAATTAGAAATAAAGGAATAGGATTGAATTTGCAGCTCCAAGCTGAACCTTCTGTCATGACATATTATTTGACAGGCACTGATCTAAATGCTTTGGGATTTGTATTTCAAAATTGAAAAGCCATATGGTTACCATTGAAATGTGCCAAAGGCATCTGTTCTTTAACAGTTTCTGAAGTTTGTTTACCAATGTATATTAATGTACACTTAAATAATTGCTGTAATACCCTCCTCCTTCATCCTCAAAGACTAACAGCTCCAAGAGAGTTTTAAAAACTCTACACAATCTACATCTGAACTTTTTATATATCCATGGACATTTCTGAAATAAAGCAATATGAGCAGCATAAATAAACCACGCATAAGCATTGCCATCTATCAAGCAATCTGCAGCAGAAGGCTGAAGATAAATGCACCTTCTTTTTCAACTTTTTCCCTTCTCCTCAGTCCTCAGTTTTTCTTGTACACTCAGTCACCACCAGCAAGTTTCCTATCATCCAGATAACAGGCTACCTCTGGGCTGAATCCATGCTTGAGCTGTTCCCTTGAGGAAGCAGCATGGTGCAGCCAAACCCACAGTTGGAATATCTCCACCTCCACCAGGCCAGATCACAGTGGACATTCTTACTCACCTGGTAGGTCGCATTCCTTTTCATTACTGCCCCAAAGTCTTGGAAATAAGCTAGTCCTTACACAATCTCAGCATTAACTATGCCTGCTTATCACACTGATTCAACAATAGTCCCTTTAATCATTCGAAGTGGTAACACCAACATGATACCCACCAAAGAATTAAATTAGCTTTTAAAA